>CAFUXE010000331.1:289248-301034 GCA_903364295.1 Serranus cabrilla
GTCATATCTTGGTAGCCCACGGCTAGCGGTGATTGGTGTTCGCAATTCTTGGTAGTGGGGCGACATCTGACTGGTCAATTCTTGGTAGAATTCTTGGTAGCGATAAGCGTTTTCATTGGCTCTAACTTGACGGCCTAGCACGACTGACAGGTGACAGGGAGCGCCACTAGCCCGACCTGAGTAAACTAATGTAGCTATCAACTAAGTATCAAGCGATATCATAGTGGACTTACTCATCTTAATTGTTAAACACATACATTGGATGATGTCCACCACACTGACTGTTGAAAAAAACTCGCGACTTAACTTTGGAAAAACCCACGATTGAAGCAGATTATTGATTAACAATCAGATAATAAATATTATACCACTCTGTAACACAGCTAAGTCTCAAATTACATTTAAGGCCGAAGTCCGAGTCCCATCCACTAATTCACAAGAGTCTGAATCTATGGTAATCTATGGTAGAGACTGTAATCTATGGTTTACAGTCTATGATGGTAACCAACATAAAACTAACTTTGCCTGTGGCTCGTAGGCGTGTCTGTGAACGGGGTTGACAGGTCTGTAGAAATCAAGTTTTTCTGCAAAATGTTATATTTTAGCTGGCAATTTCAAAGATATATCGTGGCGTCACGAAATCATTGTCCGCAAGATGTTTTGTGAGATGTATTGTGTTATACGCATAGACTGGTAATACGTATGTAACGGTAGAACAGTTTTTTTTACAGTGTTATCAAGTACCTTAATTTTGGGATACATGTAGGGAAGAACATGGCAACCACGAAGCAAAACAGGAAGTGAGCGCTGGCGGGAAATTCGTCACATATTATGAAAGCGTTAAGAAAGATATTGAGGGCTCAACTCTGCCTTTTCACATGATCCATAGCTACTTTACTGAATTAAGCTCAATGTCCGATATCGAATTCAGCTAAACGACCGACAAACAAAGGTAATAAACCTTTTATTTGCGTACTTCGTTGAGCAAATGTAACATTTAACGGTTACGTTAGATACAGCAACAACAAGCTTGTTGGCAACCAACTGGGATCTCTTGGTACCAACTGTTTGTGTCTCTCTGTAGGTTGATCACCATGAGGGATGTAATGGATAAAATCATCACACTAGCAGATGAAGACCGTGTTGTTGAACTTCAAAAGTTCCTGTCCTCTCTTACAAGTGACCAGGTAACGCTATTAGTTATTTTGTCAACTTGCTCCATCACATGTATCTTGTCAGATGGCTCGTGCAATACTTTCCTCCCTGTTGTCTGCTTTCTAGCTAATCACTGATATGAAGAATGGCGCCCTAAAGGGCAAGAAGGTTGGTGCCATGATAAAATCCATATTTAAAGGTAAGAACACATTGCCACCGGCTATTGGTGTTAAAGATAATAACATGTAAGGCTTCCACTGTTGTATCTCTGCACACAGTCGTTAAACCTGCAGTTGTTTTTTTGTCACACACCGTATCGAGGGCAGTTAAACCGTGTGCTCTTATTTTTAGGCTCTCCACCCACTTCCACCGTGGGGTCAGACCGCAGATTTCTTGTTTATCAGTGCTTCATCCCTCTGTGTGAGTCTGGGGATCTTCAGACTGAGGTGGCAGCTGATATCATTGGACTACTGATGCTGGAGGTGAAAAAAAAAATCCTGATTAACATGTTTTTCACTTGTTTCTGTGTATAGATGACATTACTCCAAGTGGCAGCTATTAATAATAATGATACTTTTTTAAAACGCAGCAACAAATCATGACTAGTTTAAATTAAATTTCTCTTTTAACTTGCAAGATTGTGGTTGTACTGGGAAGTTAAATATGAATACTATGTATATGAGAACATTGGACATTAGTTTTACATTGTGATTTTAGAATATCTTAAATTGTAAAAATTATGACATACCTACTGATCAAAATAGATTTTTAGAAAACACAGTCTGTAATGTAATTACATTTTAGACATGTCGGGCATACTGTGTCCACTTTTCCCTGTCCTTTGTACACACATCCACTATGGCACATATACATCTGTCTAATTACCATTTTGCTTCTTCAATGTGACACACAGACTCATACACTGCCTGGACCCTCTCTTGCACAACTGGCGTCTCTTTTTGTTGACGCCATTAAGGTGGGAAAAATGGGCAGTGGGAAATCCCTGGAGCTCTTTCCTACTGTGCTTACTGCCCTTTCAGCATGTGAAGCCTTGTCTTATGGCAAAGGTAAGTGCAAAGTACCAGACAACAGCATCTTACTTTGTGGTTTAGTCTACAAGGTGCAAATTATAAAATCTAACAAATCTCTTTCTCTTGTTGTTGCTTGTATTTTCATCATAACTTTAGGTGAACTCAGTGGCGAGGAATACAAGAAACAGCTGATCAACAGCCTCTGCTCAAGCAGGTGAGGACATCTCAGGTTTCAACTATATACATGTGCACTTTTACTTTCTGAGGAGTTCCGGACAGTATTTTAAAACAGTGTATAACACCAGAAAGAAAGTATGCTAACAATTTCATATGATTCTTTAAGAAACAATATTAGTGGTTATATGATGTTTGTATTTATGTTCATGCAGATGGGACCCACAATGTGTCATCCACCTGACGACCATGTTCAGGTAACACCTCTGACTATCAGACCATCACATTCTCAGACCAGATATAACAATGCTCTATCTACTGTTACTTGTTTTCAGTTTTTTTTGCACTGCCTTTCACGACATACAACAATATTTAGCAGTTTGCTGTGTCTGCCTCATTTTAGGGATGTGCCCTTGTCTTCAGAGGAGCTGCAGTTTTTGGTAGAGAAAGTGCAGAGGATGTTCACCAAGCTGGATCTGCAGGAAATCCCACCACTGGTTTATCAGCTGCTGCTTTTATCTGCAAAGGTGTGTATAACAGCAGCAACAGTTAACACTTTCTCCCTTTTTCTTTTTTTATTATTTAAATTCTCATTCTGTTTTTATATCTGATAGGGCTGCAAGAAACAGGTCCTGGATGGAATCATCTGTTATTTTAAGGAGCAAGACGTTCGCCAGGAAGAGGAGCAGAAACACGGAGAGTGAGTTGTCACACACTGCAAGTGGAGTATCCTGCATTCCCTCTAAAAAATGTACTGCTTACTTTCCATTTACTGATTGTTGTTTTTCTCTCTCAGGAGCTTGGATCTAGAGGTCCAGTCCATTCCACAGGACCAGCTGAGGCACGTGGAGGGAACTGCTATCCTCCACATAGTCTTTGCTATACGACTCGACCATGAACTCGGGAGAGAATTCCTTAAAAGCTTTAAGGTTATGTATAATTCATCATTCTATTATTAGTTATTTTTAAAATTTTGATTACATATGTGTTGTAGAGTACGCTAAACATTTTTGTCGTATTTCTGCAGACATCTTATGCGGACCTGTGCCCTTTCAGTGCTGCCCTGTTGCTCTCAGTGGCACGCATCCAGCGCTATGAAGAGCAGGTGAGGAATCTGTTTTAATTTCCCTACTGAGTCTCTTTATTTTTAACTTGCTTTTCACTTACTTCTTTCTCTGGTTTTTCTTAGGTGTTTGACCTTTTGAAGGGGGCGATCATTAAGAGCTTCAAGGATGAGCAGCTGCAGCAGGGGTCAAAGTTCCTGCAGGACCTCCTGCCTGGGCACTGCAGCGCGGCTCAGATGATGCTGGACACAGTCAAGAACAGGTCAGAGCATCAAAACAAATACAATAACTGGAATTTGGAAATCTGTTTAGCAGTTCTGCAGCAGTGTGCAACATAAATGTACAAGTAAATAAGTAAACTTAATATATATTTTTAAAAAACTGTATAATACACATTTCAAGCAATATATATACAAAGCAGCTATCTGTGGTGGCAAAGATTCACTACTTATCATCTCACTTTTATAACGGACACAATATTTGTAGTTAATGTCCTACACTTGTGTCCGTGCAGTGTGTTTGGTTGGGATCATGTGACCCAGGGGCTGGTGCAGCTGGGCTTCTATCTTATGGACACATTTGGACCCAAACCTGGACCATTCGGCAAGACCACAGAAGGGGCTGCTACCGTAGCCCGGACCCCCACTCAGCAGGCATGCAAGCTGGGAGGACAGGTGCTCTTACAGGGCTTTAAGGTATTTTATTTAATAGAATTATCACAGTGTAAATGTCTGATATTTTGCATAATTTAATTGTATTTTCCATGTTTCTTCTTCAACAGATGCACGAGCCAATCAGAGGCGAGATTCTGGAGCAGGTCTTGAATCGTTTGGTCACAAAGACAGCTTCACCTGTCAATCATTATTTAGGTAACACAACCTTAAGATATAAGTCTCTCGGCTTCAGGTGTACACCAGTGGTCTATCAGTCTAGTTAGAGACCAGGTTTTTACTTTTCTTCTATCTTTCTTTGTTTGTTTCTGCATCATCAGACCTTTTCTCTGACATTGTGGTGTCTGCTCCCATGATCCTCCTGGAGTCATCCTCCAAGGTGACAGAGACATTTGACCACCTGTCACATCTGCCCTTGGCCACTGTTCAGGGCTTGTTAAAAGCTGTCCAGGTAGGTACCTAAACACACATACACACAAATATTTTAGCTATTTCTGTTGTTAAATAATTTTTTCTATTTCTGTTTAATATCCAGCCCCTGCTTAAAGTCAGCATGTCCTTGAAAGATTCTTTGATTCTAGTTCTCCGCAAGTCCATGTTTTCCAGGTGTGTACTGCTTTGCTTTTACCCAGATGAGGTTTTATCAGGACAGTTTTATGAATCACACTACAAAAATTAAACTGAGAGGCAACATAACACCAGAAATAAAGATGATTACTTACACTGTTCTCCCTCCTTGTGACTGTACTAGCCAGCTGGACGGCAGGAAGTCTGCAGTGACTGGCTTCTTGTTGCTGCTGAAGAACTTCAAAGTGTTGGGCAGCTTGGCGTCGAGCCAGTGTAGCCAGACAGTGTCCTCTAGCCAGGTACAGTTCCAGTTCCACTTTGAAGATAGAAAACATGCATTTACAAATCCACGCAATGTATATAATAACCATCTGCCTGAACTCCTGAATAGGTTCAAGTGGACGTTCACTCTCGTTACAACTCTGCCGCAAACGAAGCGTTCTGTCTGGAGATCCTGAGCAGCCTGCGTCGCTGCCTCGGCCAGCAGGCTGATGTGCGCCTCATGCTCTATGAGGTTAGAGACTCTTCAATTATTAGTTGATTTTAATTTAGCTACATGCTGTCAAAATTACTTACCATGATTGATACTCTATCGATCATGGTAAGTAATTTCTCCCCTTGTAGCATTTTGCGTACATACATTAAGAAAAGCAAATTTCTTGAGCACATTTTCACACAGCTTATGCTGACCAAAGGACTGTACAAAAAAGACAGAATCAAAGTGCTGTCTAAAAGAACTAATAAGTTACTTTACATTAAAATGTAACGTAGAAAAGAAAACACAAAGAACATACCAACCACACAGCTTTCAACTACAGACAGAATCCTAAAGGAAACCCTTTAACATCTGTTGTATTCTTTTTGTGATTGAACTGTACAGCAGATAACATGTTCAGTGTAAAAACAAATGTTTTGCACTGAGAAAACAAATCTCATCTATCTCAGGGTTTCTATGATGTTCTCCGTCGCAACTCTCAACTGTCAAGCTCCATCATGCAGACCCTCTTCTCGCAGGTATGTGTGTGTATTTAGTGCATACTGCGTACATGATAAACATGTTATCTCTAACACAGAGAGCTGTATGTGATGCCTTTGTGTCCTTAGCTGAAACGGTACTACGAGCCTGAACAAGACCTGCTGCCCCCGGTGAAACTGGAACCGTGCATCACCGCTCAAGGAGACCAAGTCTTCCTCCAGGAGCCACTGGTACTCTGTCTGCTTTGTAGCATTTTGGTGACTGTCTTGATGTCTTGCTATAAATAGTTTTCCATTTCAGGCACACCTGGTGAGCTGTACTATACATTGCCTGCTGTGGCTGCGGAACATGCACCAACCGGCCAACCGTAACGCTGATGACAGCGATGATGACGAGGAGGAGGAGGAGGAGGGATACCAGTCTGAACTACAGACAATCTTAGAGAGCATGACAAGACGCATGATCAAGAGTGAACTGGAGGACTTTGAACTGGTGTGCATTAAACACAGGAGCATACACTGTGAAAGAAAATGCAAATGTGATGTTGTGCCAATGGAAGTATCCTTTTAAACCTTTTACTGTCTGTGTTTTGCTCAGGATAAGTCAGCTGAGTTCTCCATGGGATCCAGTGTTGGGTTGAAGAATCATATCTATGCTGTGCTGGTGATGGGAGTGTACGAGATCCTCATAGAGTACAACTTCATCCAAGCCAACTACAGGTAACAAACACCTCTCTTTGTATGGGCAGGACCAAAAGTTGGTGAGTTTTTTTATACGTGTGCTGACCTTTGTGTTTTACAGTAAAAGCCACTTTGAGGAGCTAATAGAGATTTTCAACCGCTACCACAAACTGTCTGAGATCCTGAAGGAGAAATCTGGAAAAGGTCGAGTGCCTTCAAACAAGACTCCCCGCAGCCTTCTCTCTCTGGGCTTCATATCAACTCTGCTCACTGTGCTCTTCAGGTAGACGTTTACATGGATTACTGTGTTACACTTACTGCTTCTGTCTGAAGATAAAGATCACATTTTATGAAACTGAATCATGGAAACAGCTTTTGTAGATATTGCCAATAAACCTGGAATAGACTTGTTTTAGTTTTCTTAATCTAAGGACTTCAAAACAGTATCTAATGAGTTGGGGAAATGTAACATCTGTTTTTCTATAGAGACAGTACTCAGAGCAGAGAGGAGGCTCTCTCAGTGCTTCGCTCAAATGCAGAATTTGTGCGTTATGCCGTAAACGTGGCCGTACAGAAGATTCAGCAGCTGGAGGAAACTGGACACACGGACGGCCCGGATGGACAGAACACAGAAAGAACTTTCCGCTTCCTCTGTGACATGACGAGGTCGGAAAGCTTTGACCTTTAAGTAAAAGCATTCAGTTAGACCGGGTTCATGGGTTTTCTTTTACATTGTTGAATTAACCAGAGATCTGTCATTACCGTTAACAGTGTGCTGATGTGGCGTTACACCAACATCCCCAGCGTTGTGGAGGATGGTGGAAAAAAGGAAAAGCGCTCCAGCCTGTCTCTGCTGTGTCTGGAAGGTCTGCTCAGGATCTTCACAACCTGCCAGCAGCGTCATCCAGACAGGATGGCCCAGCTCCTCTCCACTATGGGTTAGACACTCACAGTTATTAAGCCACAGTTGAATTCAAACAATTCAGGAAGTCATCATATTTTGTTTCTCCCAGACATCTCAGAGGAGGAGGAAGAGCCGGACGATACAGAGATGAACTTCTTTTATATCCGACAGTTTCAGGTGAATCTAAACAGAATGTATTTGTTCTCTACATATTTAAAGTTTTAAAATACACAGTATGCATTTATTCTGTTTCAGACAGCTGATTCAACATTTTTCTACAGGCTAAAACATCTTGCACAGGGAGCCATTTGACATGTTCCATACAAACCCACTTGACTTTTTCTGGCAGTAAAGTTTTGAAGGTATCCAGAGTCCACACTAAAATCCAACTTTCTCTGCCTGTCACCAGAGGGCGCTGTTCACTCAGCTAAGTGGAGGCGAGGAGGAATTTAACAGCAAAGAGGCTCAGCTGCTGGTCAGCATCCTGAGTGTGCTCTCACGCCAGCTAAAGCCCTCCTCCCAACAGGTAGGTGTGCTCTGAAGTGCACTTTATATAAGAGATGCTGTAGCAGCTGTTGGACTAACACACATTTATATTTACAGTTTGTACAGATGATCACATGGACTGTGAAAATCTGCAAGGAGACAAGCTTTGGTGAGTGAGAGTTTACTCCATGTTTGTGTTAGTGTCAGTACAGTAAAGTGTCCTGAGATCAGTTTGTTTCTCTTTCAGAGGATTCTGCTTTCTCCAAGGGTCTCCTCTCGCTTCTCTTCAACCTGCACGTCCTCTACAAGAGTCCTGTGAGCCTGCTGCTGGAGCTCTGCCAAGACATCCACAGCCAACTGGGAGATATCGATCAGGTATCCTCCATTATGCCATACCGTGATCAGAGCACAAGCAATTTGGCCATATACCTTTTAAAAGTGTTTGATTTTGGCAAGTTTGGGGCAACATATTTAAAGGAGTAATATGTTAGTTTTTGCTTTAAAATGTCATCTTTGCACAATAACATGTTGCAGGTGACCTTTCTGCTGGTCAAAATTAACATTCAATTCACATTTGATCTTCCTTTTCTTTCAGGATGTGGAGGTGGAAAAACAGTCTCACTTTGCTATCGTCAACATGAAGACTGCAACCACAGCAGCAGTGAGTGTTATCCTTATAACCGGAAATTCTGATTTGCTGCGACATAAATATCTCAGAATCTGTTTGCGCAGTGTGTTCGCCACCTTCATCATCATCATTTTAATCTCTCGCCCCAGCTGCTGGTCCTGTCTCAGGTTGACAGAGTGCTTGATGAAGTGGACTGGCTGATTGCCAAAAAGAAAAGCCAGTCGGCCTCTGACAAATCGGGTTCCGGTAAGAAACCTTTCACCCTGGTGCTCAGGTAGATTAATGGAGCGAGTTGAGAAGGGACGAGGGGAAGAGATGAATCTCTGTCAGGAAATGGGGCCAAAACTACGGTGATGTTACATTTGTTTTGTGCAGCGGAGGCCACCCAGACTGCAGGCCAGCAGGATCCCATAGAGAAAGCAGTGACGCTGCAGCTCGGGACCCTTTTGACGGCATTAAATGAGCTGGTCCAGACGGCCCTGCTGCCTGGCACCTGCACCATCACACTGCTGAGAGAGCTGAGTCGCACATACACCATCCTCACCACCCTGGTCAAATATGTATGTATCTGTCTACACTGTGATCTCAGCATAAATGAAGAGAATCTCTTGTGTGACATTAATTTATTTCGTGTTGCTTTAGTACATCCAGGTGTGTACCAGCCAGCACGGTGCACTGCCAGCACGCTTTGAGAAGCTGGTGAGTCTGCAGTGTTGTTTCTCTGTTTTAAACTTCTCGTATTTCTGATGTCGAGCTAATCGAGTGTTTCCTGCGCAGGTCAAACTGTCGGGCTCCCACCTAACGCCACAGTGCTACTCTTTCATCACATACGCACAGGTACAGCTCGGTCCAGTGTTTCAGACAAACTTTCATAACTACAGGGCTGTTTGAGTTACATTTTACAGGAAATTCAGCCTTAAGAGGGAGTGTTGATGTTTGAAAATGTGTTTCCTCTATTAGAATGGAGAATTTAGCGGTGGAAGTGCAGATGACAAGAAGAAAAAGAAAAGGAATGATGTCAACATTGCTGCCTCGGTAAGGACATTTACCGGTATTTCCTACAACATCAATGTTATAACTAATGTGATTGATGAGAACAATATATTTACATTTTCTGTTTCTTTATAACATCATAAAAAAATGCATAGATAAACTGTACAATTGAAAACTTTTAAGCTTAAAAAAAATATTGGATTTGAAAGAAATCCACTGAGAATTTCTTTTCTTTCTCTTGGCAGGCAAAACTTCTGCGTGAAACCAAAGCCATCCCTAATGTGATCTTCAGCATTGAGCAGTATGAGAAATACCTCATCACACTCTCGAAGAAATCAAAGGTATGTATTTTCTTACTCTGTGGATGTCTCTCAGGGATGAATGGGTCAAACAAACAGGCCACTTTCACCCCAGAAACCATCATTTACTTTGCATGTGAAACCAAAAGTCCACATTGTTATTAACGTAACAAACGTATTCATTGAAAAAAAAATATTGTAACTCAAACCAAGACGTTTTCTTGCCTTAATCTTACCCAGCTTTGATAATTTTATATTAACTCCATGTTTAAAACTGCAACTGTAATCTAGATGACATATGTTTTCCTCAAAACATAACTCAGAATGCACTTTTCTTACCTGAAACATATTTTGAGGGAAGGAGACTTTGAGCAAAAAGCCCACTGAACGCTGTTAGTACGTAGCTATCAGTTTTCAGTAGTTAGAGTTTCACCAACACTTGTTTGTGTGTGTTTTTCCAGGTAAATCTGATGCAGTACATGAAGCTGAGCACCTCCAGAGATTTCCGCATCAACGCTGCCACTCTGGACGCAGCCCTGCAGGAGCAGGACGACAGTCAGGAGGTAAGTGCCATCCATACTTTGTCTTTCCTTCCACATTCACAGTGCACTTGTTCTTATCCTCCTCCTTTGCTTGATTCACATTATCCAGTATGTGATGTTTTGAATGCATCTGTTCTGCTTTGAGTATCTGATTCCCTTGAACACCCTCCAGTCCAGAAGGCCCCTGAGATCTCAGCGTCTGTTTCTTCTTTTTATCCCTTTCAGACAGCAGAGTCACAGGATGCAGAGGAGACACAAGAACCCAAACAGAAGAAGAGGAAACAGTGAGCTACTCTGTTCCATTCAAACATTTCCAGATGCCTCACCGATCTTGAACTTGACCTGCTGCGAACAGCCTCCTGGCTGCTGTGTTTGATCTTAATAACTGTGGCCCACCAACTGCCGTCTTCAGTGCAGAGAGCCTTTGGTGGCGTCAAGGATCTGGTAAACATCCAAGGCTTCACCTTTGGAAAATGTACACACATGGTTTCACACTCTGGTTGTGTTGTTATAGTTCACTTTATTAAACAGCAATATGCATTTCCATATGGTCCACTTTTAAGAATCAGTTCTTATTTTAAAG
Organism: Serranus cabrilla; assembly: GCA_903364295.1. Taxonomy (NCBI): domain Eukaryota; kingdom Metazoa; phylum Chordata; class Actinopteri; order Perciformes; family Serranidae; genus Serranus; species Serranus cabrilla. The sequence goes on from CAFUXE010000331.1 coordinate 300,002, forward strand.
ATAGCACAGTTGTAACTTTAGTATGCTTAAAATGTCCCTAGTTCAGTCTTTGGCTTTAAAGGAAAGAGGAAGATCTGTGGTTTCCAACACACATTAATGAACCCTGGAGAGATTTTCAGACTGTCTTTGCATCAAATGTTTCTTTGTTTTAAAATAAATATTATTTTCTATCTTATTCTTTTTATTCAGTGTTTTATTGTGCCTTGAAAATCTGGCAGGTAATGCGTTTGTCTGTCTTCACACATGTTTTTTATTAATTCCCTTAAATCAACAACTGCATTGCACATTTTTTTCAGAACTCTGAACAAAAGGCTGTGCTGGTAAACTGAAAGGTCATCAACAATGTCAAATGGCGTCCTGGCTTTTTGATAAAGTTTAATTTTGATTTGGCGCGAGGAATGTGGATATGCTAGAAGTAGGGTGACCAGAGTGTAGTTCACTATAGCATAACGTTAGCTTTTCACTATTGCCGGCTGAATTATTGCTTCAAACCTCATAAAAGTGTTGTTCAATTGTAAAGATTTTCCTGCTGAACAAGACGCTAAGCCATAGAGCTTGTTTTCTGCCCTCCATAATCCAATTTTTTAAAAATCCCAAAGGCAAATTCTCATTAGACCCCATGACGATGCTGCTTCTGTGTTGGCCCACAAAAATATGTAATTTCTTTTTTTTTTTAATTAAATGTTTTTATTAAGATTTTCCATTATTTACAATAACTGCTACAAACAAAGAGAACAGGTAAGGTGTATGGGATTGGCAAAATATCTTCCAATACTGTGACAGGGTACTACTTTGAGTTACACTTCAAGGTCTAGAGTAAACAGCATGTTTCCAAATGTAAGTACACATAAAATTAAAGAAAAAATAATACATGGCAAACGAAACAGTTCTGTTATGGCGTGAAGGCTTCAATAGCTTTCTCCCCTTCCAGAAAGGATAGAAAACGACTCCAAATCCTATCAAAGGTAGAATATTTACCCTTACTTGCAAAAGTAAGTTTTTCAAGAGCAAGAGAGTTAGACAATCCAGCAAG
>CAFUXE010000331.1:301544-336285 GCA_903364295.1 Serranus cabrilla
CTGCTCGGTAACGGTCTTCACTGCAGACGAGGTACCGCACCTCATCGTGGATGCTGATGCAGAAACGGCCGTCGATGTTGTGCTCCTCAAACAGCCACTTCATGGCCACCAGCATCAGATGCAGGTAGTCCACTGCAGAACTCTGGACTACCCAGTTCACTCTGCTCGTGATAAACTGACAGAAGAAATAAGGCACAGACTTAAAGACAAAGCCCATCCTCTGTGTTCTTCATTCAGAGCCTCCATCAGCAGTTACAATGGACCTCGTCCAGTGAGGGTTCTGACTAACTGCCATATCTATGATGATAATTTCTTCTTCAACAGTTTATGATCCGATTTTAGGATGAAATGGCACTTGGCTATGGACAGTAAAATAATAACACGGCAATAAACATCTCCTTAAATAAATCTCCCAATTTCTACTAATGAAACAAAGGCTTTGGGCTGCTCAGGTTTGTTGAATACCACCCTGTTGCTTCAGTTGGTCCGTTTCACTGACCTCATCCTTAACTGCTTTGGGCTCCAGCGCTCTGCTGATCCTGCAGCCTAGAACAGGAGTGGCTGGCTCGGCTGAATGAGCAATACTCTCCAGCTTGTTGAACATGTCCGACTCTGTGCCTCCATCCCACAGGCGCTTGTCCACCAGGTCCCACCTCTTCCGCCGAGAGCTGAGGTTAATAAGGAACACAGATACAGACAGAGGGAAATGAATCAACAGAGCAACTGAGAGGACATGGAAGAATGAATTGCTCCTGACACGTGGTTGTGGATTTGTGTGTGATGTTTTATTTGCTCCCTCACCTCTGTGACGCCAGTCTAGCGATCCTCCGCAGCTCCTGCAGGGTGACGCTTCCATTTCCTTCCCTCTCCACATCTATTCCCAGTTCATTCACCAGCCACTCGCCCTCCTCTGTCAACTGGTATCTGACAAAACATAAACACAAACATGTTGCACAACAGCTCAACTTTATAACCTTTGCACAAACTACTAAAATAATCTAAACACGACTTTTAAGCCTGTTGAGCGTACCTGCGGATGCCCTTTGTTATGGCGTACATCTGCCGGGCCTTACTGGAAGCTTCCGTCTGACCGAGGCGGTGGTTGAACTGCATTAGCAGCCTCTCTGCAAACGGCTGTCCTGCTCCATAAATGCGTCCATAGTTGAACACCTTGGCGTGCTCTCGGCTGATGCCAACAGTATCGGCAGTGCGGCTGTGCAGGTCAGTGCCTTGACTCTTCTTTCCCTGAAGGGTCATCCAGCCAAAAGCTGTGCAACCTGAACACAGCAGAGACGCAAGATGAACACAGTTAATTATCATCAGGTGCTGTTTGTCAAAATAAGATAAAATTTATATTTTATTACCTTGTAAATAACATGGTGTTTTCCCATATTGTAAAAAGTGAGATTCCCATGCCTTTTTTGATTATAAAGCCGGTCTATGTGTAAAATAAATACTGCAGATAATCAGCCTGTATTCAGGAAGTGTGCCTTTAATTGATTTGTCAGGGCTGGAGTAAGGTGATGACACAACAATATTACATTGTTACATTGTAAACATAAAAAATGAGCAGGATATGTTCCCTTAAAGTACAAATTGTACAAAGTTTCAAAACAGAAAAATCTCACCGTGCATGCCAGCAAAGTGAGCCTCTCCAAGCACAGCAGCAATCCACAGCTCCTGGGAGTCCACATCTGCTCCCACCAGGTGATATCCAGGAGGAACCTGCACCAAGGCCTTCAGCTCACTGCCTACCCGATCCCGCTGTGGACACAAAAAGCATTTTTGTACTGGCTGATAACTGCAATTCAGTTCAAACTAGCGGCTAATCTGTGTCTGTGTTTTTTTTCTTACCCGTGCATTACTGGCAGTCAGCCATGTGGGCTCCACAGCCCTACGCGTCACCGTTCCAGCGGTGACAACCTGAGGTAATATGGCGCCATACTGGCCCTCTTCATCGAACTCTTTGTGTCTTTGTGAGACAGAAATGTTGTTAGAAGCAGTCATGAGTTTCTCCCACTATATGTCTGATGAATAAACACAGGATAGCCACTAAAATACCAGACAAACCTGCTAACAAAACGAGGCAGCTCTCCCTTTCGCAGCCACAGCACCATCTGAGAGCTATAAACACACAGAGAAATCACGTGTTTGCCATCTTTATGACATGAAGATGAATATCTTTAGGGTGGAAATTGATGGATACCTTATGCGTTTATGGGCATTCCTCCAGAACGACATCATTTTGTTGATCTCCAGAGCTCGTGCAGCGTTGGTTCCGCCACGTCCAGCCCTCAGAGTACCATCCTCCATCTTGGACAGGAAGTCTTTTGAAAAGGGACTGCCAACATTGTTGCTATTACCATCCTGGAACACATATTCAGTAAGACAATGAGAGTTATTCAATAAAGCCACAATGTGTTAATGTTACTTATTCAGGATGCTCCAGGTAAACAGTGAAACTTCACCTTATGAGGTAATTTGAAAAACCAGCAGCCTGGCATATCTACATCATTGTAGGGGCCGTTTCCATGGTGATAACTGCAGTGACTCTCCTCTGGGACGTAATGTGGATCTTGAGACTACAGAATGCAAAATATGTCACAACATATGACAATAACTAATGCACAGTGAAACAAAAACCAGTAGACAGTAAAATACCATAAAAAGTGTTTGTGATACAAAGACATAAAGCACCTGTAAATGTCAACAAACATTACACTCACCCTGTTTGTCTTTCGCTCCCCATTTTTCATCATTCCGACTCCATTGTCCTCCATCAGTCTCTCCAGGGAATCTAACTGCTCCACCTTGAAGTGGCGGTAAAAAAAACATACCTATATTATGTTTCACCATCTACTGGGTTCAGCCTTAAGGAATGAATCATAAAATCTAATAATTACTGACTTTTCTGCTTTGTTCTTTAATTCAGGAAAGAATCACAATGCAACTAACAACCAACTTTACCCCATTCCTAATCTGCACCATGGAAAATCATGCTGCATTAGCTACTAGTTGTCCCTGTTTGTTGATAACAATGCATGCACAGACAATCACCGTATTTACTTTACTTGTAAGATTTTAATGAACGATTTAAAATTTTAAGAAATGTCTAATTTCTGTAACTTCTAAAGAGCAGATTTACTGATGTTTAGGAAAAAGTCAGCTCCTTGTAAAAACTAAAACAATGAGGGAAAGGATGTACCTTTGCCCACAATGCACTGTCTGTCAGCATGAGGTCATCTGAAGAATTGCAATCCAGATATTCAGGTTGCACTTTGCTGTTCTGCTCACAATACTCCTTGTAAACTCTCTGAATAGCACTGTGGGGGAAGAAACATGGAAAAACATCCTATGCAGTGAGGACTAAATAATGAGTGTCTCATGTCTTGATGGTGGAAGCAGCACAGTGTGTTAAGTACCTGTGTGGACATACAGGCCCTGCACTTTCCTCCTCAGATACCAGGTTATCTCTGCGTCCCGGTACCAGATAGCCCCACCCATGTTTCTCTGTGTAATGCAGGGGAAAACCATCCCACGTCAGACCCATCAGCTTAGGAGTCACTCTCATCTGCAGACTTATGAGGCTGGCTCCAGGCGACCAGCTGTCGTCCTCAGACATCTTCTCACACAGCTTACGATACCACCTGAAGGACACAGTGAAGGTAGAAGAACTGTCACTGGAAACTGAACGATAAGAACTGTTCGATGGCTCTGTGGTGCTTGGGAGTGAAACCTACCCTGGGTGTCCAGGCAGGTGTTGCCTTCTTTTAGGAAGCCGATTAACTGTTTCCTTCAGCTTCTCCACAGCCAGCCTGCTGGGGCAAGAGCCAGCCATCTCCTCTTCAGTGGGTGGACCTGGGTCTAATATTACAGCAATTAATCAGCATATTTCAAAAACAGCCATCTTCAAAAAGAGAGATATGTAAATGTGGCCCAGGATCTGAGCATATACCTTCTTCCCAGTCTGGAAGAGGAGTAGCAGCTTTGGTTTCAGCTGCTTTTTGCAACTGTTTCTTCTTGCTGACTGTTACTTTCTTCAGCTTGAACTCCTGCACATCCCACTCAAGATCCCAAAGCCAGGGATCTTCCTTGTATCTTAGGTTTAAAAAACAACAACATACATTGATGTATAGTGTGGATGTTTAAAATGCCCTATCCCTTGGAGTTATGGAACTACAGATCGTGCATAGACCTACAATGCTTGTCATTCGATCACAAACCAAAGGCCAAAGTTAAATCACCTGTCATCCTGAAGCAGTTGGCAGGCATCGTCTGCTAGAGTCATCATAGACTTCTTCATCTCTCTCTGGAGCTCTTCATAAATTTCCTGAGAATCTTCCAGATAACGCCCCCAGTTTTGATTGACAGGAAGGTAGCTCACACCCATCTCCAGCATTCCCGCAAACGTCACTGGATGAGGGCACCTTGTAAAGGATAAATGAGATGACAACATTTTGCAGAATTATGCACAAAGCAATTTCTTCTTCTACACACAGAAGTTAATAGTTGGAATTTACTGACCTCTCCATGAAGAGGGGAAGCTGCTCTGTGAAGACTTGATGTGTGGCCTCAACATCCATGGCGCAGTACTGCATTAACTCCTGTAGAGGTCAGCAAAGCCAAACTTATTTGTCTGTACTTCATGAGAAATGCAAGTCATTTAAAGGATTTAAATACACATAACATAATCAGAGTTGGCCTAGGATTACTGGCAATCTGACACAGGATTTGTCAAGAACATCTGACCTGGAAGTTGTTTCTGACATCCATCATGCTGCCCTTGACAAATGTCTCTCTGGCCTCTTTCTGCAGTGGCGGCCCTCCCACATACAGAGCATGGACATCAGCCAGGTTATTAATGCTGCTAATGTTAACCCAGTCCCAGGAGCCAACCTAAACACAAAACATCACGTCACACTGAGGCGACTCACCAAACCAAAAGATGCCGACGCTTTCGGCAAAAGGAAAGCTGTAAGATTCTGACAAATGATGCGTGTTGTAGCTAGATATGTTGGTAAAAGGACACAAACCATTGGACCCTCCTTTTTTTGTCCAGTTTTTTTGATGTGCTGCTTGACCTCCTGAAGACCCCTCTTTTTACCCAGCTTATTGGCCATCCACAGTGTGCGCTGGAAACCGGTCAGTCCAGAGATGGCCATGTGAAGACTCATGGTGTCCATGAAGCGTACCTTGGAACCCTTTGGGGAAGAAAATTGTTTTTTCTCTTGAGTGTACCATACATGAACTTTTATGTTGTATACTGTTTGGCTCATACAAGTAGAATCCTAAAATTCTATAATAAAAATGCAAAACAAAAATTAAAAGGACAGAGTGCTGGAAAGGCAAGTTTGAAAAGAACTGCTGACAAACACAGCAACCACACTGACCTTTAGTAGGTACTGCTCCTTAATGTAAGATCGGTCAAAACTGACATTATGGCCTATTATGAGCCTCTCCTTCCACTGACCCCCTGGTGGGCGGGCAGAGTTGACAGGTGTCTCCAAGGGGATGAGGTCAGCTAGGGTCAACTGGTTTGACCAGGAGTAACGCTCTTCAATCAGACGCTTACTGCACCAGGAGTACCTGGAAACGAGAAATATTATCATTGGGAAAATTGAAATCTAAACATCCAACTTTCATGCATAAAAAAATTATACACCACAATGAAGATAATCTACCATCCAAGAAACATTTTAATTCCATTCAGTGTGTTTCTCCCTTTTCCATGATCTTTACAATTCTTGCTTGTTCCTCACCAGTTAGTGGGAGACACAGCAACAGCCATTGTGGGACACTGTCCTTCAGTCATGCACACCTCCACATCAAACACAAGTGCCGTCTCTTCTGGGAAATCGACCTTCTGACTCTCTCCACCGGGCCCATAACGCGTCCAGCCAACCTCCCAGCTCCATTCTTGAGGCATGGGAGGGAGCTCAGCCAGGTGCAGGTTGGTGGCAGCCTCAAGGTAGGGAAGACTCTGCGTCTCTGCCAGGATACGAAAGTGCTCATCAACATTTTTGCCATACATCAGGGGAAGCTTCAGCTCCACTTCCGGCAACAGTGAAGTTTCCTTCCCCCACAGCTGATGTTTCCGTAGGTGCTCAATGCTGCGCTTCACATCATCCTCTCTGTACTCTGGCTCCAGCCCTCGAAAGATCTGGTCATGGAGGTTCTTTGACAGCATCTGAATGTTAAGGGGGTTCATGCGGGTCTCTGTGGAGTTGTTTCCCTGAAGAGAGTGAGGCTTGGTGGAGTAGAGGGAGCGTAGACACCTCCATTGTAGAGAAATGAGAGTCCTCTGCAGAGGACAGCGCAACAGATGCAGCATCACCTCATGGGGACTTCACACTAGAGCTGGAAGACATTGAAACATACATTTTATGATTTCATACGGGTATACATAATTATATTATCCAAGTGAGTGATTTTGAAAGTGTAATTTTGTTCAGTGTCTGGAATTTTCTTGGCCAAGGAACAAAGCTGCAGATATTTCAGTCTGATAAAGTTAACTCATTTAAAAAATGATCACCTTACTTTGACATCAACTGAAAACAAACGTCTGCTAGGTTAACCTAATTTATTGCAGTATGGGATTAGTAAAGCAAGTTAGAGGTACACAAGCAGAAAGTGTCAAATCAGTCAATTTATTTGGTTAAATTAACTGGAGCTACCACGACCTCCCGAGTTTACTAACATCATGTGCCATGCTACAGGGGGACTGTTGCTAATCTGTGAGCAGCCAAACAAAACAAAAGCTGCTTTATTCTGCGCTCTCAAAGCTTGTAAACTAGACTATTGCTAAAAGCAAAAAAAGACAACTCACCCGACATGCGTTACGAGTTAAAACGTCAACCAAAGTATGTGTAAAATCGCTCCATAACAAATGAAGTTGGTAACTTAGCATGTCAACACGGGGCTGTAAACTAAAGCAAGGCGAAGCTTTAGCGACACCAAGCGGACCGGATGACTAAATCAGATTTTAGCCATTCAGCCAAATGATTGGCTGAAACCCCCCAAAACGCACTATAGTACCGTTGAAAACGGACAGAAATAGAAAATGACGTACAGACAAAAATATGAAAGAACAACGCTGCTGCACTTGTCTTTAAAAGCGGGATGTATTCCAAATTATACAAGTCGTGGCCGCGTGGCCTAATGGATAAGGCGTCTGACTTCGGATCAGAAGATTGCAGGTTCGAGTCCTGCCGCGGTCGCTCTTTTGAATCTTTTAGTCCATTCCGCTGCAGTATTTCCATGAGCAAAAATGTGGACACATTATCGTCATAACACTATCTCTACTGTCATGGGACAAGGGACATATTTGTCGTGCGTGCTAAATTAAGCATCTTTGCCGTTAAATAATTTTAAACCCGGCTTCCTGATGTGGATGTGAATAAAGTGACTGGTGAGGCAGGGTCGGTGTCGGTCTTATTTCACTGCAACACCTGGCTTATTCCAGCCCTGTAATACAGCTACGCTTTCCCCAAATGGTACTACGCTTTTCTTTACACATCTTCGACCATGAAACCGATGGATATTTCGTGCCTGCCTCTAAATATATTGCGATTATCTTTATTCTATAAACTGGGATGCATGTGATGATTTAATCCTGTGGTGTTTTGTCGTTGTTTGTCAGACGATGGCGGATGACACAGAGGATGTTGAGCTGGACTTTACTGCTGACGAGCAGGAGAGGGCGCGGAGAAGTGCAGTCATAAGGTGCACTGCAGGAGATGTGTTTTTTTATCATATCATGTGTCCTACACAGAGTATTTAGCATTTATAAATATAAAATCAATGCACATGTCGACCGCTCAGGAGATTGTCATTTAAATCACCTGAGATTTAAGCAAATCTCAACAATTTGATTTGACACATTATGCTCTGTCATATATGTGTACTTTTTCAGTTAGCTTTCCATATATAAAAGATGATTTTTGCCTCTTTATGTGCTGAAGGGTGGGGGTTTGCTGTACAAGATAATTGTCTCAACCTGCGTTAATTCCATGTGTATTATTGACATTTTTAGGAACATAATTTTAAATCCTTTGACTTTGATTTCAGACACCCCCTTGCCTCTTTTTTCCACCTGTTCTTCCGGGTGGTTGCCATTGTTACCTATTTGCTCTGTGACTGGATCAGCGAAAACTTTGCATCATGTTTTGTCCTGATCATCACTCTGCTGTCCTTTGACTTCTGGTCTGTCAAGGTGAGAGGTCAGCTAGGTCAGCTGCTAATTCCCCTTACTTTCTCCTGTGCCTCACCCTGTTCTCTCACCTCACTGGTTTTCATTACTCCCACGTGTTTCAGAATGTGACTGGCAGGCTGTTGGTCGGCCTGCGCTGGTGGAATCAGATCGACGAAGATGGAAAGAGTCTCTGGGTGTTTGAAGCCAAGAAAGTAAGATATTGTGAGTCATTTTGAATGTGGTGGAGCAGTTTTGGGATACTTAATGTGTGTGTGTCTGTATCTGTGTGTGTGTGTAGGCATCCCGGGGCAATAACATTGGGACAGAGGCAGAGGCGAGGATATTTTGGCTGGGTCTCATCATCTGTCCTCTTATATGGACGTTCTTCTTCTTCACCTCCCTTTTCTCCCTGAAGATTAAATGGCTGGTGAGACACGTTTTGCTTGTGCGCATGTTCTCATGGATGGATTAGTGAATGGGCAAAATGTCTAGCCAGCGACTGCAAAAAAAAAGAGACACATACCAACCAGGAATAGACTAAAAATGCCCACAAAAACGTAAAACTGACTACAAAGAGACACAAAATGACCACAATAAGACACAAAACAACTAGGAGAAATGCAAAACAACCACAGACAAAAAATACAACAAAAAACACACACAATTACATAAAACAATTACAAAAGAAACACAAAATGACCACAAAGAGACACAAAACCAGACAGAGGTGGGCAGCAACGGCAAAAAGGCACAGAACAACAACACAATTAGGTTTAACAACTATAAAGTGATTGTCTCATAATCCAACCCTTTCATGTTCTGCATATATGGTAGATGCACATCTCATGCTTAAATGCATCATCTCTGTGTCTTCTACAGTCACTTGTGGTAGCTAGTATTTCCCTCCAAGTGGCTAATCTCTATGGTTACCTACGCTGCAAGGCAGTGGGAGAGGACGGCCAGCCTGCAGACTCCCGCTCTTTCACGGGACAGCACCTCCTTCAGCGTGTGAGTGACCGACTGCAGCATTAAGCATGTACAGTTCTTAATATGGCATTACATTTGAACATAAACTCACTGATAATTTATCCCCTTCCAGCCAGACATCATCTTTGGAATACTATGAAGATTACCTCGTCCTGTACAGCCACTCTGCTGTGTTCGTGTGTGAGCGAGAGACAGAAAAAAAAAGAGGGAGATAGATGAGAGCTTCCTCATCTCCAAAGTTCCCATAAACTGTGTCTACTTGAATGGCTGTTTGCCTCGTGCATGCCTTATGATACTGACTGTTCACGTCACATGTTGCCCATGGATCAGTCTAGTCAATAAAAGATAAGTGCATTTTACAGTTTTTCTTATTGTTGTCTTGGTTGAACAAGTATTAATTAATAGTATTTTTAAACAGCAAACAACAAGCCAGGTTTGAAGATTGTGATGTGCATATTTATTTGTTGAGCTCTCTGTCTACGATAGAAAACACAGTAGCATTGGTAGCCTACAGCCGTTACATACCATGATTAGCACCTCGGATACCATGATAAGCATATGCGAACAAAGGAATGGCCATTGAAGTTTGATGAAAATGTAGACAGCTGTAACCTCTTCAAAGCCTGCCTATATGTGGCGTGTGCTTCAGTGCAGCACATGATGAGTAAATGAGCAAAAGAACAAGAACCACACACACAAAAAAATCATGCTATCTTAAAGTCACATAGAGACCAACTCATTTAAACGTACTGGATCATTTTGGATTATAAATCATTTGGTATGTTTTTATTCTTCATTAAAAATGTATTCATGTTTGTGCTGCACATTACAATCTCAAATGTATTTGACATTCCCCTGTGATTCCAGTCTGGGGGTGGCCATGTGCAAGACAAATATCTCCAGAAATATATGCTGTAGTGGTCAAATTAATATTTTAGGATTGAATGGTAGGCTGGTTAAGCTTGTAGCCCATTGCATTTGATTTCTAAAGTAGAATACAGTGAGGATTTTATACAGCATTCTGACCATACACTTTATAGGTCTTTGATTGAATCAGCCCAATTGACCATTTAAATATTCAGAGAAGATGACTCTCCTATTGAATGCCGTGTCTTAGGCTGGACTCTGACATTATTCGCAGTAAAACGAGGTGAAAAAGCTATACTGGAAATACATCTGATGTAGTTTCATTTGGTTCCAGTGCAATTTACACACAATAAAGCTCAGAAATAATTGTATCTTGATTTGGAGGGAACTGTTAGCTGCAGGTCTTGGCCGTGGCCCCTGCTCCCTGAAGCCACATACAGACTCAGACCTCAAAGATCTTTTATTTGTCTTAAACGCTCACATCGCTGCTCATAACACCCCTGAAACCCTGCTGAGTAGCGTAGGCCTATAGGGCGGGAAATCATCTTCCACTTGTTAAAACTGACAATAGCCCACTGGTATGTTATGCAAAAAGACAGTAACTTCATGTGATGAAATGAAATATGAATCCATAGATTGTACAATTTACAACCAGATTTTTAAATGCAAGGTTGAGCCACAGTGCCAGTGCTACCTGGGGTGTCACAAATGATTTTAACAGTGTAGCCTGTATTGGGGCAGTAGAGCAACATTAGGACTGTTCCTTTGCTAATGTAAATCAGGACATACGTGGAATAGTTTTTCTCAGAAAACGTTAATGGAGTGCAATAACAAGCATGTGGAAGAACTACAGAGGCACTGAAAGTGGAGACTGGACGGTGAGACTGGAAAAAAGGTTGGAGCTTACATCTGGTCTGGTGAGTGCTTTAGTCTATTTTTAATCAAATGACGAATATGTATTTAGTCTATAAGATTAAGAAATATTACTCCATATGAGGCCTACTGATTAAAGTAATATGAAAAAGAAATTAAAAACTTAAAAACGGCTACTAAATAGCCTTTTTATGTCATGCTGTTTTGTCACCTCCTGTTTCCAAGGTCAGAGATGAACTTTCAATCTTATCTTTGAAGAATATTTATTTAAAACATTTCCTAAAAGATCACATATTAGGCAGGGAAGGAAAATCTGCACCTACAATTATGATAATGAATGGATTCCATATGACTAAAAACTGCAGAAAAGTTTGGAGATGGACGATAACATGCTAGATGCACTATTTAAAATGTGCATTGTCTGTTTATGCTATAAAAGCTAGTATATCAGCATCATTATTGTTGGTAGCAGTAGTAGTGGTGGTGGTGGTGGTGGTGAAGAAATCAACCATAAAGCAATAGAAAACTGTTCGGAGTGAGATATCTTGCTGAACTGAACAGGCTTTGGATCCAGCGGGCTCTGTGATTGGTCCACACGCAGCCCTTGGTCCTGCATGACGTCAGTGCGGGAGCGAGTAGAGGAAGCGCGCAGACTGGAGGAGAGGCAGAAGCTGGAGGACTGAGGAGGAAACCGGACTCACCTGAGAGCAGCAGCCCTGACTATCTCCAAGGGCCCGATGTGAACGCAGAAAAAATCACCTGGAAAATTCGTTACGACGTTAAGTTGAGGACATTTGTCTCCTGAGTCTGCTTCGCTCCTGAAACAGGTAAGAAAAGCGCGTGGAAACACACAGTATAGCCAGTTTGCACGTAGAGCTCTGTATTTTACCAGCTTTGACTGTGCCCTCATGCCATGTCCATGTGTCTTATGCAGAGAATTTACGGACCCCTTAGATGCATGCTCAGTTTAAATTTTAGTTTTTTTTATTTAACGCGATGTAACATTATTTAACCAGCAGAAACGCCCTGCATTTCATTTAAAATCAGAGTATGTATTTGGTCCCTAAACAGACAAAAACCCTTGTTCTTTAAAGTACCAGAATATTACACAACGCTCCTCGGCCTATTATTATGATCAGTAACAAATGGGTTTCTGTAATAGCTTGTGCGGATAATCCTTGTGATGTGAAATAGTCTAGTTTTAGCAGAAGTAGGCCAATCGCAACTCTCATTAAAAGTAGGGATTCGCTGCCCCCAGGAGCACTAAAGAGCCCAGAGCGAATTAAAGCATCTTAAACCTCAGCTCAATTCACATTTAGTAGATTTTTTTTGAAAGAGAGTCAGCTGTTGATCTCAGAGCATCATCAAATATAGGTCCTGCATCAAAGAGACGTTCAGGTTCATGGGCATGGGCATGCTTTCAGGCCGTCCTGTGGTTTGGTCACACTGACTTTTTCTGATCGTCCAGTGAGACAAAATATGCTGAAAATGTATCTTCTTATTATACCATCTTACCTTCTGTGTCTTGTATTTTTACGATTGTACAACAATGCGCCAGGTAGTAAAATACCAGCAGCCCTTTATAATGAATGATAAGGTGTGATTACTTGTATAAAATCGCATAGCAGGCCAGCAGTGAGTCTTTATAATGAAAAATACCTCGTGTAAAAGGAAATGGTTGTGTTACAGTGTAGCTTTTGTGGATATATTTGAATGCAACTGAACACATGAAATGTGACTTGCTTAAAATTGCTCCTTTGCCAATTTAAACTAGATTAATAAAGTATTTAGGGAGTTTCTAAGAATAAACATTTACAACAAAAATATATAGGTTAATATAATTTTCGATTCCCTATAGAAATATATTTGTGTTATTATATAAATAATACTATATATGTCTTCAATGTCCTACTCAAGGGTGCAGTAATCACGTAATAGCCTATTTTTGAAAGAAGCTTTTCAATTATAATATAGGCTAATATGTAATGTGAGAAAGCAGAACGAGGTCACTGTAATTGTATTGAGCAGGCCTTCATCCAGGCACGTTACATATCACGGTAGTATTACTGACGGCTTGATGCTTCACTTTGTGGCTTCTTTAACCAACACATGTGTTAGCTTAAATGGTTTAATTCAACACATCTGAGCTATCTCTTTTCATCATTTCGAGCCATAATGTTGTTATTATTCTCAGAGGTCCGTTATTGAATAATAATAATATTGCAATTGTGTTTTTAAATATTCTAGGCCTACTAATGCATGCATCTTCATCCTTCCTGTAGATCCCGGCAGCATCATGTCGGGCCACACAGCACGAGCGAGTGAGAGGGTGTCTGTTTCTGTCTTTGGTTATCTAGCTGTATGAGTGTTAAATACCTGTCATAAAGCTAGATAACCGAAAGTAGAAATGACTTCCGAAACCTAGTGTTCATTCCCGAAAAAAGAGGGCACTCCTCAGGCTTTAAACTCAGAAAGGTAAGAAAAGGGTTTTGTTTTTGTTGTTTGAGGTTTTTCTTAAATTTTGTTTTTAAAAAAAAGGCACGCGTGTAATCCCAAATGGCGTGTACAAAACGTATATATAATGTGTGTGTGTGTCTAAATAGCATAATAACTGTTTTCTTTTATATTGAACACAGACTTATAGCTGATAACTGATTTATAGGGATTTTAATAGTTTGCTAAGCATTTTCTTGGCAGAAAAAAAGTCTTTATCTGTTAATTGTAAATGTCACGTGGTGTCCTGATGATAGGGTATTTTTTAAGGATAACAAAAATGCCACTGAGACATAAAATGTTGAGACAATATGCAAAATTAACTCAGCTTCTCATTTATCATTATGTTGCAGAATTCATTGTTCTGTTTTTTGTTTTTTTTTGTTTAAATCTCACTTATGTTAATTTAAGGATTCATTGTATTAGCTTTATTCAATTGTATTAATTATTTATTTGAAAAAGGACAATGCAGATGAATCAACACTTGAACAAATGTAAATGTACCTGAGTTAGCTTAAAGGCTAGTTTTCAGCAGGCTAGTTTTTTTTTAGCAGTCCCTTTGTAAACTGTTAGGCATCTAATAATAATACAAATATTACAATATGAACAATATTTTAAAGCCATTTCTTAACTACAGTGATCAATATGATCGTGACTCTTCTTGATTGTGGTACTGAATAGTGAAAAGAGGCCCGCCTAAATGCAGATTAGAATTTACTCTCAGTCAATAACTGGCCCTGTTTTAGGGAGGTTAGGGTTGCTGTCCATTCAGGTCCTCTGCACCATGGTGCTGAATGTTAAACAGGTCGCTTTAGAGGTTGGATCGAAGGCTAAAGCAAGAACTCTTAAACTTTTTATATTCAATTACTTTGGTTATGTGCAAATATATACACAGTAGTAGTATATATAGTATATACAGGGGGTAATACAGTTCTTTTTCACAGCAGACATTTGAACTTATTAAAGTAGGAAAAGCACGACTTTTACATTAACAATGACTCTTTTCAGCAAGTCATGACAGCGAACCAGGACCCTTAAACTGAAGCAGCTAAAGGGAATTCAGCCATTGTTAATTGTATTATTTACACCTGTGCTTTTCCCACTTTGACTTGTGACAAGTGTGTTCTGTGAAAAGGGCTTATCTCCCATCAGAGCGTTTAATCTGATCCCCTCTGCCCACCTGCAGTAAGTGAAACAAACAGGAAAGCTAAAGTCTTCTGGGATTTTTCCTGCTTTGGGACACACTGGTGTGTTGCCCTGTCATCCCTAGTCAATGCTTGTGTTTCACCAAAGCAGATCCTTATCTTTTAGAAGAGCATTTTCCATTTATTATATATTTAGATTTCACCTGGGAGACTTTGTTGACAGAAGAAAAGAAAGAAAAGGGAGGCTCCTCCTTTGTCCGGGCACTAATGTCTCCGGGACTGCTAATAATGCAGTTGAGTGGTGTAGCACCCTACATACACAGGGTTAAAAAAAACACTTGGCATCTGTATTTAAAGCTGTAGCTAATCTTGGAGGCTTTGGGATACATTGTGTCTTGCCTCAATGAGAAGGCCAAGGCCATCCTGTAGACAGGAGCTGAACTTTTTAACTTGGTACTTCAGCGCTGTGCAGTGCATACGCTCAGCCTGGAGAATGCCACTAAAGCCTAAAGAGCACCAAAGTGAGATGAGTTTTCATTCACTCTGTTAACTACCTATTGCAGTAGAGCTTGCTGTCAAACTGGGCTAATTGCTTCGTTTCACAGCGAGATATTGGATATGTGAAAAGGCCGTGGTCTAAGTCTTTCCCTGTGTTTCGCCTGTTATAGGTAGTGTGTCAGCATGGCGCGCCTCCTTAATGAATGGGAATAAAAACACTTGAGGCTTTATTTATAGGATGGTCCGAGGCATTCTTGTTTCAACTTGTGTACATGTTTAATGCAAATGATTCTTTTTGTGCTTTTATTGTGGGGGAAAATACACACTCATGCACACACAAAAACACAACAAGGGGACTGCACTTTGAATGAGAAAAAGCTTTAAAGTTTTTGCTAACTTTCTAAACTCAGTGAACATATAATACGCTGCAGGTTTAATGGAAAACCTGAAACAGTGGTTTGATTAGTAGGCTGTTTAGCTTCACTGATATCTAAACGTGCACAATGTTCTTTTCATGTTTCATGCCTCTGTTTTCTCTCTTCCATCTGCTCTTGTTACAGCTTTCGATTTACAACGTTGAATGATTGGGGATCCCTGAGAAAGAGGGTAGAACCATGATTAAAAGAAAACGAGGAGAGAGGGGGTGAAAAACGGTCGGAATTGCCACCTCCTCCTTCCCCCCCCCTCCCCCACACCTCACCCTTTTTTACCCAAGAGCCTCTCATGCCATCTGTACTGCCAACGGGGGACACTTTGCCCGTGCCAGGAGGCGGACAAAGACCCTGCCGGATCCCTGGAGTACGGGCGCGCTCAGAGGAGCCATCTTGGGAGATGTTGCCGCGACACCTAAAATGGCTGGGCTGGCATACGAGGTGAGCTGCATCATGGTTTTCTGATGGGTACCAGTGGTGATGGTGGTGGGCAGGAGGTGGGGGAGCGTGTGTGTGTGTGTGTGATTGCATGATGGGGGATGGGGGCAGCAGGAAGGACGATGGAAAGAAGAAGAGTTTCCCATTTCCTCCCCAGTCACACATGGCCTCTCCCTTTTCTCTTCTATCTTCTGCTCCTGCTAATTAGCAGTTAAGGGGTGATGCGAGGGGGGTGGTGGGTGAGGAAGGGTGGTGGTGGAGGTGGTTGGTGGTGAGAAGAGGGGGGGGGCTGGGTAGCAAACAAAATTAATGAGCTGGCACTGGTTGAAGGAAACCTGCCATCCTCTCTTGTCATGGTGCTTCTTTACTCCCTGATGCACACCAGGCAGCAGTGTACGTCGTGTTTCCACCCGACAAAGCTCATAGATTAATTCATGCAAAACTGCTTTTATTATGAGATTCGCATTATGATATTTAGTACAGTATCTTAACTATCTTAATGTGCTGAACCCCTCAGGTGAATTCTGTCGAGGAGGAGATACGCGGATAATTCCCATCCGGGGAATTGTCTTATTGTTTTTAAAAGTAGAATCTTAGATTTAATTTACCATATGAACAAAGATATTTTGGCTCACAAAGGAGTTCTTTATCTGTAATAATATCAGCACTGAATATTAGCAGTGTATAATATTCATATAATGATGTTCATCATTAAAAGTGCTTCAAATGGCATTTTTGAAGGCTGGTGTGATGTATTGGATCTCGTCTCTTCTCAAGAATTTAGTCCCATACATTTGTTCGTGATCATACCTCTCAGTATAAAAGCAGTACAACTCTGCCACTGCAATGCACACATGGTTTAGAACTTTATTTGATGTCACAGACTAAAAATGTCAGACATCACTGATGCAAAAATGTCACATTCTTCCAAAAATCTGACAGGGGCAAAATATCAGCGACGGCCAAATATCAAAGCTCCAAATCTTTACCATTTCCATCCCTGTGACCTCTCTTTCTCATACGCACTCACACAGAGATCCTGCGAACGCTCCTTATCGTGGCGTGGAGCTGCTCTGTAACCCCGGTGGCTCTGGCAGCAACCTGAAGCAGAAAAAGCGAGACACGTGAGCATGTGTGTCCAGGGCCAACATGTGCAGCTGCAGTGCTTGTGTGTTAATGAACAGCACCGTGCGTTTTCACATTATCATTCAGCCCCGCTCTCTCGCTCTCTCCCCTCTCAATAGCTGTTTAGTCCCCCCACCTACCCCCAATCCCCCCCCCCTCTGCCCTCCGTAAAGGCCTGCTTTCCCACCATTGTGGGAGCTGGTGCTGCGGCGGGCCTGGGCTGGGGGGCAGGGTGGGAAAGACCCTCCAGACTAGACATGAGCAGATGCCTGAGACATTAGACTGTCGTGCGGATCACCGGGGTCGGGCGAGCCGCTGAGTTTTAATGTGTGAGCAAATGTATGTGTGTTTGATATGTGTGTGATGGGGGGGTGGTAGTCCAGGCCCCTGAGTGCCACCTGACTGTTCATTAGTCTATTCAGCCTCTTCTGCATGTCTGAAAGGCATGGAGATGCTGTTTTGAGAAGGATTTCACTGGCATTAGAGATGCATTCATACATGTAATGCATATAGAGGCTCAGGCCTGCACCCTGTCACACAGAGATCACGCTTTGCCATTAGATTGCATCAAAGGCGTCACGCAACGATATTTCAACTCCTCAAAGATGCATTTTCACATGTTTTCTACTGAGAATCAGATTTATTTTTTACGCAGCGTGCCAGTCAACAGCCATGCACTCCTTTATCTTTGCTCAATTTACCAGCTGGATGTGATTTGTCGCTCATGCAAACAGAATCTACATATTTGTATCGCACTCAGGTGGTAAACTAGGCAGACATCATGATGGCACGGTGTATCACCGAGAATGACTCAGCTAAGGCGATGGGTGTGCCTAACAAGCTGAATGATGTAACCCCGCGGATAATGATTATTAATGAGCCTCATACTGTACATGTGCCTCCACAAAATATGTAAGGCATGTGCAGCAGCCCACATGTCAAAAGATTATTCCCTCTCTTTATTCATATAAAAGACTCAGAGCTGTCTTTATAATTGCATTTGTGCTGCTCATCTGTGATATACAGCGCGTTGCTTCGGGCAGATTTGACAGAAGGGAGAAAGCAAGGTGAAGGCGAGAAATTAATCTTGGAGATACTGTAGCTTGCTCCATGCTACGTCTCTGGTGCGGATCTCCATGGTGCCTCGGAGGAAACAGAGGCGCAGAGGGGAGGAATGGTGAAATTGTGGTAAAGCCAAAGTAAAGATTGGCTCAGCAGGAAGGGGTTAAAGACAGTGGAGACAAATGTATACGCGAATGTAAAGGAGGCACCTGGTGTAGCACATGGGGCAGCCATGTTTGAGCCACCAGTGTTACCTCTGCATTTGCTGATGAAGTTAGCTTGTGTTAGCTTGTGCAGTGCCATGCTAAAGCAATTTGCAGCCTGCGAGGAGCCGGGCATCGAGGACTGGTGTGTGTGTGACAAGAGTAAGGGGTGGGGTGGGGGGGTCGGTCTGCAACTGTATGTGATAGCTGCAGCAGGCGACAGAGACAGCATGGTCAAAGGGAGGCGGTGACTGAAATTTGTCAGGATTTGTCCTGACAATGCCTGCTGGAAGAGTAATCACTATTTCTAGCATTTGAAGGATGTAAAAATAAGTGGCGCACGCATGCACACAGAATATTAATTCATCTAATAATTACTGTGTGTTATTCTGACTAATTACAACATGCAGCTTGACATAACATGAAATGAGCTTTAGAGGGGAAGACAGAATAAAAAAAAAACCCTAACAAGGTGTGATTTTTCTTTTCTAATATTATGTGATGTCTTGGAAACACTTTGGTGAAACTGCTGAAGCATCTGCTTTTAATCTGCTCTCAAACAAACAGAGTTTTCAATCAAGATTGTCTGAATCCAGAGCGGCTGAACAGTGAGGTCAGCGGCTTTGACACCGTGTCAGGAGGATTTAGGATGTGAAGTTCCCTGAGTCTTCCTCTGCTCACTCCAGACACTTAAATATTCATTCTTCAATTCCTTTTTCCGTACATTACCTAAAAACTGACAGAAAATGTATTTCTCCTCCAGAAAATGACAGAATATAGATGATTACTTTCCTTTCTTTCCTTTGTTATTCATTATTAACTATGTATTGCTTTTGCTATGTGGGATTTTCAGTTCAAGGAAATTATAATGTGTGACATGATGAAGTGACAGTAGCCGGCGCCCACTTCCAATTCTGTGTGGGTGAAGCAGCGTAGCCATAGTAGCGATAAAATGTTAATACCATATAGCTCCTGGGTTACCTCTCGGATTCTCCACACTATGTGTGGACACTATTAATGTTTTAACGGCTCTACTGTGATATATAAAGCCCGGCTCAGGGGCCGCCCATAGTCTTGGATGAGGTCCAATGTGGGTCAAGCGAGGCTCATCTGGGGTTTTTTAATGCAACTTTGGCCGAGACTAATCTAGCACAAAGCCTGACATTAAGTATCTTAGAGGAAGATGGAGAGAAGTTTCTACATCCCAGGCTTTTCAGATTACGTCTGTTGGCTGTGGCGTCCCTGAGTAGGGGTCCTGTATGCTCCAATGAAAGTAGAGGAGAATTAGGTGACTGAGCCTTTAATACAGCGGCCCTTTGTAATCATATCAGGAGGAGATGAGGTTCTAGGGTGAGGAGAATTAGGGGGAATCCTTGGTGTGACCTCATTTTTACATGTTTTTTATTCTGCTGGTACAGTACGTGAATTTGATACCAGGGTAAAAAGGGGGAACAAGATATAAAGAGAAGCGGTTGACCGATATGGATTTTAATTTGGCTGATGCCAGGGCGTCTGAGGGCCAATATATTTGATGCCCATATCATGTTTTTGTCTTTTTTTTGCATCTGATAAAATACAACAATTTAATATTAACAACAAGTTAGACACAAAACCGCTGAACTTAAATGGACATTAATTTAACACTATAATTGTCTACACTGTCACTGTTTGCTTCAGTAGATCTGCACTCTGTCTGCAGTGCACTTATATTAATTTGCAAAAAAGACCCATCTAAATAAATGTCCATAGGTATTGAAAAAACTGAACTTTGTAAAAAAGAAAAAGCAACAACTTATGAATGAAAAAAAAGACTTTTAGTGCACTCATTCAATCGACACCATTTGTCAGCAGATAGCAGCATCTCCTTGTTTCAGAGAGAGAGAGTAAAAATTAAATCATAAATAAAAAATAAATAATCACCATTACTGCAGTGGCCTTCATTACTGTTGGCTCAATACATGAATAAATAAAGAAGCGGCTTCTTGACCGCAGGCTTTGGCTGATCACGATAGTCTCAAAATGGCATTTATTGGCCTGATTAATCAGCCGACCGATTAATGTGTTTACTGCTAATAAAGAGGAAAATAGTACATGCATCCTAGTGCCACTATATTTGCATTATGTGGCTATATGACTATCAATTTGTTAGAAATCAAGTCAAGTTCAAGTTCATGGGTGCAGCCGACCAGTCGGGGAGTTAAAGGAGTCTGTGGCCACCCTGGAGTACAGGAGGAGGAGGAGGAGGAGGAGGTGGGTGGATGGATGGGGAGTACATAGCCTTTGACCTCTGTTAGGGTTGCTATGGGAAAGAGGCCGGCCGGCTCAGTAATGTACGACTGAAAAGGCCGAACTGTCAGAGCTGTCCAGCAGACGTCAACCCCCCCACCACACACACACACACTCTAACTCTAACCCATTCACACATACTCACAGATGGCACTGGCCAGCTTGGGAATGTTAGCTGCGAGAGAAGGCTTTATGTTCATCAGACACCATTATAATTCATCCAGCCATTAGAGTTACACATTACCAGTCTACACCTCTTCCTCAGCGCAGACTCGCTATTGTGTTGGACCACTTGTGTCTCATTTTTCAGCCTCATCCTACACATCTGAACACCCATTGTGTGTGTGTGTGTGTGCTGTGGACTTAGGGGCTTATAAGACAACAAATATACCATCACTGTGGTGAAACAACACTTTCTACATTGCAAACAAAGAGGTTTCCACAAGTTCTAAAAATAAAACCAGCCTTTCAATCAGAATCCGTCGCCTGTGGCCCACATCTCATTCTTTTCTGTGTGTGCGGATAAATGCATGTATAGACATAATCAGCAGCATCAGATAAGCATATATTTCAGTCTGCTCATTTTAAAATGGTCAGTGTTTCGATGTTTAAGTGGCTGCGTGTCAGAGGCATGCAAATCCCCTGATTGTAATATGTGCATGTTTCCATGCCCCCTCTGTAAATGTGTGCAAGTGTGTCCTCATTTAAGGTGGCATTCATTCAGGGGAGGGGTCTCAGGAATAAAAGAGCACGTATTTGCATACGCTGCATGCTGTCTGCAGAGAGGGAGCAGTCAAAAAAAGATATCAGAGGTGGACAAAGAGAACGAGGACAAATCCTTCATTGTGGGGTTGGTGGGAGAAAAGGCTTGTCTGAATTGGGGAGTGGGTGAAAATTGACAGAGAAAGAGTTCGGGCTGGTTCCCTGTGGGGATAAAAGCCTTAAGATCCCTCCATGCATACAGCCTGAAAATGAGAGAGAAGAACAACATGCAGAGCTCAGGGGCCTATTTTTACAGGGCATGAAAAGGAAGTTTGTTTTTCTGAAACACTGCCTACAATTTCTGACGTACAAAAACTAAGAAAAATCATGCACAACAACAAATTTGATATTGTCAAAACATACTCATCAGCATTCTTTTTTACAACCAAAGCACAAAGGTTTGCAGAATCATTACTGCTTAAACATATCTCCATAGACTCGCTTTGATATGGCTGAGCTTTTGTGTTGTTTTACCCAGTTCGCTTTTTTTGTTTTAATCTGTTGTATTACAAATTTTGCATGTACTTTGCAAACTTTGAAAAATGCTCAACAAATAAAGCTTTTCATTATTATTCTGAATGTTTTATGAGCTAGTTCTTGACAAAACAAAATACTGACAATAACATCTTATCAAAAGAAATAATGTATTGTAGTGACAAAAATTATTTTCTTTCTGCCCAAAACGTGAAATATTATAACTGAGTTTATAAAATGAAGGTTTTATTCTCATGCTAATGATTCTCTTCATTATTTATCCTCAGGATGGGACAGGATCTGCCCTCTGTAGGAACCTGCTTGGACACAAGGAGATTATGGACCAAACTCAACAAAGTGCTGTGAATGGGAAGAGTTGTATTCAAGGACTGTAGAAGCAAAAGAGATACTCTGTAAACTCAAGACATATCTGTTATCCTTAAAGATACCAAGTTTTTATTTGACATTTCTGTGTTAATGATAGTGTGTTTAAACAGATTTGACATTGTCCAAATTTCAAATAAAAAAACTTTGTTTTCACTCAATACATGATGTGCATTTTTATAGCTAGTGTATGTATTAATTCATAATTTATGAATTAATTGTTTTCATATGTCTGAATTAATTCATGGAATATAAATTCACTACTGATGTTCACTGCTGACACTTTGAAATAAAAAAAAAAAAAGCAAATTAAATCTTTGTGTTACAGTCTTATTTTTTGTTGCAATAGGGTGTTTTATTTTGTAGGTTGCAAAAGGACGTGTGTTTCTTTATTTGATATTCTGAACAGCGTTGTGTCTTTAATCTTAAAGAAATCAAAATGCATTTAAAATCGACAATGTATTTAGGATGAGGCTAGCCTACAGGAGCTTTCTTTCTTTTTTTTAGCTTCACGTGGTAATGTGTGTGTGAGAAAGTGTAGAGTGACCCTGCATTAAGTTTTAATTAGGAGGAGCAGACAGAGGGACGTGTGTTGAATCAGTGTGGGAAAAAGAAAAGTTCATCAGCCGCTAAACTCAGCGGACAAAAATGACCCTGTCCGCAATTAAAATATATAATAAGCTTTTGTTCATTCTCCTCATCTTTTATTGATCATGGAAATGTAAACGGGTCTTTTTTTGTACCATGTGACAGTCACACTGTGTAGATTTTGAACGCGACACATTAAAGAAGTAAATTAATGAGATAAAATGAACGTGGTATATTTGGATAAAAATATACGTGTTGTTTATTTTAAATCCAAATCTATCGCTGGCCACCAGGGCCCAGTTTGGACGATTAATCAGGTTTTAGGATTACAGGCCTTCCTGGTGTCCGACTGATCTGTGTCCGGAGTCAAACAACAGATGGACACGCGCAGGGTCAACAGGGGATTATTTCCGTGTCTTTAGGCTGCGTGGAAACAGGCAGAACGATTAAAAACAAGCGTGTCTCTTACTTACAACTGAGTCCAGAATTTAATCATTTCCTCTCTCTGAAAATGATGAAGATAAAGTAATGTGACAGGTGACAGCCTTGTCTTTTCAACTGCAGGTCATTTATTCTGTTTTAGAGGTTTTTTTTAAGCTAATGTCAATAGTAAAATAAAAAAATCTCTTGTTTTAAAATAGCAGTCTGCTATAGCTGCTGCTTAATGTTTGAGTTTGATCTACATACTGTAGATATGCCAACATGTATTTTAATTTTAAAAAGTGATATGATTTATAGCAACCCTATTTCACGTTTGCATTTGAAATAAAGCCCAGCAGTGGGCCGATATTGGCCTCTCACAGACATTTCGATATCTAGCAGTTTTGGCTTTTATGTTTTCAGATTTTTGCAAAAATGGAAACTTTTTATTACAAAACACATAATGCAGAAAACAATTATTGGGATGATTTAGAAATGATGAATGTTATTTAATTTAAATGGTCAGCAATTCACTGATACTGAACTTTATTTAGACATTTATTTTATTTTGTATTCATTTATTCTTTATTTTCTCAGTTTCCATGTCTAGAATTGGTTGAGAAACTAATAGATTGTATGTATAATAAATAATGGTCTATGATGATGTTGAATTAATGTTAATAAAGTTAGGCAGCTTTCTGAGTACCTTTGCAGAGTTGTATCAGTAGGAAATTGATGTCCAGTCCATATAAAAAAGGTCTATTTTCATTCCATCTCCAGAATTCACCATATCAGCTGCCTTATCAGTAATCACTGAGTTTCTTCCCCTCACAAATTGGTATCGGTCTCAAAAATGTCAAATTAGTCAGGCTCTGACTTGCATGAATAAAGTGTCTTCTTATTTGTGAAAAATTAGAATAAAAAAACAAGCTTTACTGATCACAGCAGCACTAGTACGAGAACAGTGATCATAGAAATAAGTACCTTTAAAGATTTAGTTTACAAAATACATTATGATCACATGAACTAAATGTAACATCCAGATATCTACCAAACAGAAATACTGACAACAGAAACACAAATATAGTCACAAATAAAGCAAAGTTGCAGTGGACTTGAATTAAATACGTTAGGGTGAGCAGAGTGGAGAACCACTGAGTTTTCACATTAAATCTAAATTCATACGCATGTAGCAGTGGAGGTCTCACTCATGGAGGGGCCATGCGGGAGTCAGCATGTTTTCAATCCATCCAAAAGCTACAGCGGCTGATTTCGGTGATTAGTTCCCCCCTCTGGATGACTGGAAACCAATTAGTGAAATCATCCTCTGTAGAGTGTGGATGGAAGGAAAGCCCAAAGGTTTCAAATGATTTTGTTAAAACTGTTACACTGGTGTGATTTTCATCATTAAAAACAAAATGTTTCCTCTTCTGTCGACTTTACCCTATATGCTCTGCAAGTGTGTGTTTTTCTGTTTATTTCTGCAAACAAATGTTGGAGAGCTGCGGGAATAATCACGACAGCTTCAGTGTCCTGCCGTCCTTCTGCACGAGTAATTGCTTGAATCGGCTACTTGGGTTAAATATTGCCTTTTGATGAGTGCCTTGTGAGGCGGGGCGGCTGGTTAGAGACCTGTTGGAGAAGTCCCTACAGGTCAGCAGGGGGTCAGGGGTCATGATCTGGACAGTCCCCCAGAGGACATTAAACAGGCTGGAGAGAAGCAGAGGTCAGGAGCCGTCTGAGCCAGAGCCAAAGGTCAAGG
Source organism: Serranus cabrilla (assembly GCA_903364295.1). Lineage (NCBI taxonomy): Eukaryota > Metazoa > Chordata > Actinopteri > Perciformes > Serranidae > Serranus > Serranus cabrilla. Next base: position 326,534 of record CAFUXE010000331.1, read on the forward strand.
GCCGCTAATTAAGTGGCTATTTCCTACTATTCCCCAATGACCACTGGGCTCGGAGATGGACAGGAAAACGCCTGAAGAAGTCTATTTACAGGAAGTTAATAAAACCTGTTTACTAGGAAAAAAATGTGACTGGAACAACAGAAAACGTAAGGGAGAAAACAACAGCAGGAGGAGCTTTTAACTGAGGGGAAATAAATAAAAACCCTCAAAATATCTTTTAGCTCTGATTTAGAGAGGACAGTTTACAAATCGAGGGGGAACAAAGCCTTATAAATCTCTTCTTGTACAAAATGTGTTATTTTGACTCTCATTGGAGATGCAAACAAGCAGTAATGGATGCATTTGCAGTTCAATAATCTCACATTAAAACCAAATCTACCACCTCGGAAGCAACAAAACAGAGAGGCAGGACCTCAGAGCCGGAGTTGAGAAATCCAAACATTTTGGAGGGAAAGTCGTGGAAGCTGTTTATGCCTTTGCAGCCTCTGAATGAGCCTATGTGTATGATCCTTTAGCATAAGAATGGAGATGGGGCCTGTGAACTCCTCTGACACTGACCTTTCTCCCAGGATGTGAATAGTATCACTCAAGGGCTGCCCGGCTGCCTTTCAGTCAGACCTGAGCCTTGCCCTCGCCTAAAACTCCTAATCAGGCTGATTTAATGTATCCTACAAGTCCTTCCTCACCACCCACCACACACTGCTGCTTCAGAGGAGTCGCGCTGGAGGCACACACTCTCCTCACAGCCCTGCCTCTGGGCCTCTGCACTTTGGGAAGTTAGAGGAGCTGGGTTGAGACAACAGGGGGCCCTTTCTCCTCCCAAAGAGTCTGGGTCTCTTTATAATCAATTGGTTCCTCCCCTAAGGAGCTGATGCTTAATCCAAACTGCGTTGGATTTCTCAAATAGTTTAAAAAAGGAAATATGTAAAAAAGAATATTTTTGATCCCGCTGAATGTTTTGCTGTCAGGTGAAACTGATTGCGAAAGCAACAATCAAACATGAATTAGATTAAGAAAAATACAAAGAAGTTCCACATTCAGCAAATTTTTTACATGTATTATCATTGTAATAAGTCATTTGGTGCATATATGTAGCTCTGAAAATACTAGAGAACAATAAGGAAGTATCTGGTGAAAAAAGTGTGTAGTGCTGAAAGGACAGCGCCAAGTAGAAACTGATCCTCAAACAGATGAACACACTCATTTACAAACAAACTCTTTTCAAAATGAAAGACTACACACCATCATCTTAGAATTAAACCTCATGTAAAATCACCACAAAGGCGACCTAATATAGAGGTGAAATAAAGTCTTTAAAACATCCTGTAAACCTATAAAATTTAAGTGATCCACTGGTTTGGGGTGTAGTATGTATAAAACACATTTAAGGAAATGTAAGTGTGTCTCTATGATTTTGCTCCAAAAAGCTGTTGGTGTTGCCAGATTTTAATTAACAAAATATATTTTAAGAAATGTAGTTATATTTCAATAATAAAATACATTTATGTTCCCTTTTAAAGAGGAAATGTGCCTTAATCAAAGGTTTTATATAGATAAAAAAATAACTAAATATAACGAAAAGAAATCTCGTTCTTGCGCGTGCTTGTTTAAGGTGCCTGCGTTCTAATTTACACCTTTTCATTCACGACTTTCCGGCAGTGTTTACAGCCGGAGTGCGTCCCTTGATTGGTCCCTGACAGTATCAGAGCAGCGCGCGCCGCCTCTTGTTGCAGCTCTTTTCGGCCTGTAACACAGTTAATGGACAGAGAGTGTAATGTACTGTAATTCCTCTGAGAGCCAGCCTGCACCAGCCCGCTGTTACAGGCCACATGGCACATGCATGATTGTCTAGTGGGGGTTTAAATGTTAGATGATTGCATGCATGTAAAATAAAGAGACACGCGGAAGTATAATTTGATGAAGTTTTAATTTTGTCTGCTCGCTATTCGGTGAAGTAGGGCTGCAATTGGGTTGTTTTTAACAAAAAAAAAATAACGTGAACATCGCAACAAATTAATGTTATACAGGTCGTAACCGACCAACATAATGCAGCTTTGATTTTCGTTAGAAGCGTTTTGAGGAAGAAAAAAAAGACGACATTTTATCTACGTTATTTTCTGCCTTGGTCTCTGTGAAGTGTTACAGCGAAAATAAATCAGATGTAGCCTTAAGTGAACACAGAGAAAATGTAACACAATGCCAATTAGACATAAAATAGTCAACATATGGAGCCAATTAACTCGAAGAAAAAGGTTGCCTCATTTGTGCCACAATTCAAGTAAACTAACTTTTACTAATTTTCACTTTGAATTTTGTGCTCTATTTCACTTCATGCTCATTTACATTCAAAATGTCATCTACACCCCCAAATCTGGCACAGTAGCCTTTTATGCTGCAGTTAAGATGAAGGGTTAAGAGGCAGGTGTAATCAGTTGATGCAGGTTTGGGCTTTGTGGAGAAACTGAAGAGGATTTGTTGCTGCAAAGACAAAGAAACTTGGTATTTTAACTACAAGAAGCTTTTCTTTGTTTGTGTCCAGAATCAAACTAACTGGATGTCCGTTCTGAGTGTGTGAGAGAGGAGAGGAAGCTTTGAGTGTGTCTCGTTCTTTATGTCTTATTAGTCACCATGCATTACACATCACTGTCCCTGTCCGCTGTATGCAGAGGCAACATTTAATATTGTGACTGTGGTTTACATCCAGACTGTGATAGGAAACACAACACAAATTGTCTTGTTAGAATGTAAAATGTCTCCTAAAGAAATGAGCTGTTTTATAAATGTACATGTGAGCTGAATGAGAATGACTCAATGAGACAATAAGGATATTTGTTTTGACAACAAAAACAGAACCGCACGTCTGCTGGGTTAAAAAGAAAGCGGGGTTAGAAGCAGGAGGGGATAAAGAGAGTGACAGTATGTGGGAGAAAGAGAGATGAGCCCATGTTGAGGCACAATCAGCTCAGTGCGCATGCTCACACGAGGCTCATCAGAGCTTCACACTGTGCCGGGTGGCATTTTTCAAAAAGCCACGTGAGGATGCAGCCGTTCCCTTCTCTCACAAATCTGTCATGACATGCTGGTAGGCTCGGCCGTGATTGGCTGAAGATGATGTGAGTCAGCAGTCAGAGGTGAAAGGTAAAATGTATAGCAGGAAATGGCGCTTAATGCGGCTGAAAGCTGATTTGCTCCATGGTAAAAAAAAAAATTTTAAAAAATAAAGATGTGCATTTTTAACTCACTGCTCAAATTAATTTGGATTTTAAATATTTATTTTAGTTTAATTCCATAATCCTGCAATGTGAGGCACGGAGAAGCAATACATGCAATAAAATCTAACCATTTGTTTTCACCATCTTCATATATTGTCACAATAATTTCTGACGGTCTCCCAGAGGTCTTTGGGTCCATCTCTGCAGGAATTCAAAGTCACATTCCAACAGGCTGATTTTAGGGTGATTTACCATTCAGCATTCATATAGACACAGGGGACTTGAACCGTGTCTGATGTGTGGCTGCTGTGTTAGCCTTTGACCCCAGACTGTCTGGAGGGCCACGGTGACAGAGAGTCAAGGTCAAGGGGAAGGGGGATGGGGATGGGCGTGGGCAGCATCTGACGGCTGGAAGGGCTCCCTGTCTGGGAGTGCAGAACCCAGACAGTCCCAGACGTCTATCTGAGGGGAGACGGTGTCGTGTGTGAACCCCTTTAGATCCCCACGTCCTACCCTGTCTGTTCCCACTCACCTCCGTGGCCCTGGAGGGGGAAACGGGGACCGCTGGTGTCTAAAGACCGGCGGGGAAATGGTTCCCAGGCCGGGGAGAGACACGAATCTGAATATCACTAATCCTTTTGGTACAGATAAACACAAACCCACAGCCTTAATTTTCCTGCCTTAATTTACAATGTGATCTTTCTGTCTCGCTTACACGAAAGCTTTTATCTTTATGTTAAAGCGTGATGTTTTTCAAGGATGAACTGTAGGCCCATATATCGTTTTTTTCTGTTAATTCAATAATGTTTATTGTCTATTTGAACTTTCAAAATACAATTGAGAATTTTACTACTTATTCCTATTCTTATTAACCAATATCTTACTATTATCTTTATACTATACTTACCTATATATGACAAACTTATCTGTATACAAACTACAAATATGACTGTGATTATTGTGTGTATGTACCGAACATACAATATAAGATGACATACACATGTAAAGACTCACGCTTGCCATGTATGTACAGCATATTACTAAGATCCGTAACCAATTTAATTTATAGCTTTATTACATTTTGATATTTTTGCTTTTTTTGTTTTCATTTACTTTTCAGCTTCTATATATTTGAATATATAGATGTGAGAGAGAGAGAGAATATATGATATATTTAATTACATTTTCATAAAGTCTAATGTAATTCACTACTTTGTGTGAATAAAGGCATTTGGAGAAACACTAGGTTTTGATGGGGGATTTTGACCCCTTTACAAAAATAAATACATGAAAGGTGTCCACTTGGGGCCCTTATGTCAAATTTCTAATAGGAGTTGTTATCACTTCTACAAAAGTGTATGTTTCCCTCTGAACTCCTCAGATGGCTCATTTAAATAAGTTTGGAAAAATTATCTTCTTTTTGTTCTTACAAAAAGTATAAAGAAAAGTCAAGACGCGAGTAGATATTTGTGAGGCAAGACACATTTTTTTCTTCTTTTCAAACACATTAATCACATCACAACCCCTCAGATTTCGTGAACCTTCGGGGGTCCCATGTGCTACGCTGGGAACCACTGGACTAAACTACCAAACTCTATAGCTCCACCAGGGACCATGCATTGATGCATCAGTATTAAGAATAATGTCATATGTAACATCCGTCATTTTTCTGCAGAAGAACATTTTGCTGGTAACACTGTACTTTACTTTTTTTTTTTAAAGACATTTGTCTAAATAAAAAAATGACGTTGTTAAGAAAAAATTTAGTTACAATACAGATAAAAATTCAGCTGGACATGACTTCTTCCCTGCAAAGCAATCTCAGTGTAAGTTCACTGGATGGTTTAAGTTTCTGCTTTTTAATTGCATATTTGAGCATGATTGGCTTTCAAACTAGTTGTGATGTCACAAATCCTGCTCAGACACAAACGTCTTGAACTCAGATTTCATGTGAGCTCTGAGAAACTTTCCCCTTTCAGCAGCTAAATGTAAATACACAGAAAATCATCCTGTACAGTGAAGCTCTCACATCCAACTAAAGCAACAATTAGAAAAACATATTTTGGACTGGAGGGGTGCCTCAAGAAGCAAGATTTTTTCCCGTAACAGAATATTTCTATACTGTTGTCAGGTGCTGCTGGCACCACTGCCAGCCAGCCTCACAGGCAAAGACACCAGCACAGTAGAGTGTCACAGGGTGATTAAACATCTATTTGAAGCAGGAGCAGCTCCCTCTACAGGTAATAAACGGTGCCACTTTCATATCAGCAGAAACCTACGATACTATATGCCCCAAACCCCCCTGTTCATTCTGCCAGCTAACATAACCTGCCATGCACACACACATAAATGCACACATGGTCACAGATATAAGGCCCCCCAGACCTCCCGGGTGATCTGCAGTGGAGCGTGTAGCCACCTGTCAATCACCAGATCTCGGCCGCCTTAAGAGAGACATTTCGTCTGGGACAACGGCAGCCCGTCCCTCCCCATACATTCTGCCTCCCCTAGCAACCATCGCCGGATGACTGAGAGGCTTTGTCCCCTCACAACGGGAGTCCACCATTGAACCCAGGAGCCCGTAGCAACCAGAATTAGAGGGTGCCAGAAAGGGGTCTTTTCTGTGAAACGGGGGTGAAAGCTCTGTTCTTGTCCCTTCGTCTGGGATTCATATCAGGGGCCTGAATGGCGTCCCCTCCTCCTTTTAAATGCTGGTGTAACGGAGCGTATGAAGGGGCTAGCGGTGAGCGGATAGGATCATGGTTAATCTGCTGTTCCTCTCCACTGTGGTCCGATAGGGACACTTAAGCAGCCTCTGTGGACAGTTAGTGGCGTGGGGAGGCCTGTGGATACCTGGGGAGGCCGGAGCTGGGAGGTTCATCAGCAGGTTGCAACAGAAAGGGAGAAAACTGATTGGCACTATACTATACACACTATAAAAATCCTCCATTCAAAAGCTGACTTAAGTATCAGTACAGATGTACCATCAACAGAAAAATGGTTTCTGTAAATGATGTGTGAATAACATTTTGTTGGAGTAGTTGGTCAAGCTGATTTAAACTACTTCATCGAGGCATACAGTTAAAGGGAAACGTTGGTATTTTTCAACCTGGATCCCATTCCCCATGTGTATGTGTCCAAGTGACAAATGGGGACTACAATTTTTGAAGCTAATCCTGTATTGAGTGAGAGTGCTGCAGCCACCAAATGGACTGCAATGCAATCCTTCCAGTGCAATCCAGCATTTGGTTACTGTCAATGTATGTCCACTAAAAGCCAATTAATTGCCAATTGATTATAAGTGTCGTACAACATGATAGAACGGATGTTACAAAGAAATAAAATGCTTTCCTTGACCTTTTGATTGTTTCAGTCTGTTTGCTGATGTTTCTAACCAAGTCTCTCAAACTTCTTCTCAAGCAAGACTTGGTTGGACAGAATGACAAACAGGCTTGATCAAGCTGAATGTCAAGAAATCCTTCTATCTGCAGAGTCCTTTCCGTAATGTCAGACATTTCTAATAACAATCTGAGCCCGTCCGTGGAAAAAACAAGCATCTTTAGGGGACGTACTTGTAAGAATTATATTGCAGCCTTGCTGCAGGGGTCTCGCACAATACTGGACCAGTTCACAAAATTGTTGTCTCCTTTTAGTCATTTAAACAGTAAAACATGGGAAAAATGCTGTCCAGAGCTTCCAAACTTCAGGGCTGAGTCCCCTGCAGTGGGTGAGCATTCACTTCACTAAAAGTATCAACAGCACCAAGTAAAAGTCCTGCATTAAAAATGTTACTTATAAATACACAGCTTCACAGCTTGGTCCTTGTAAAGGACTAACTATAGCTGTCAAATCATATAATAATATTCAATACTGAATGGGTCACAGAAGAAATGTAGATGATTTAAGGAAAATACTAAGGTTTTGCTACACAATTTTGTATAAATGTGTTGTACTTTTCTCTACTGTTGTTTGTGACATCATCGAATATTTTTTACCTCTTTCTGTCTTAAAACATTATTTTAGTGAAACATCCTCAGAAGTTAAGAAGTGAAATCATTCACTGACAATTCATCAGCTTGAATAAATGACTTGGTTAGTTTCCAGCACCGGTAAAAGACTGAGGATTGGGTGTTAAAAAGCCAGTCCAGATCTAAATGGTCAGAGAGGTTTTGGAAGTCAGATGCACTTGCTGAGAAGTAACCTTTAGGGGACACAGAAGCTGCACAAAACGTGAGCAGATTAGGTATAGAGAGAAAAGCGTAAGGGCTTGAATAGTTTATGACCAGTTCTATGGACTTGTGGTTTCTTTCAATAGGGGCTTTTACTGCCCTCTTTATAAGGGAGTGAACATGGATCCCTGAATACTTCTTTACCCGCTGTAGATCCTCGTAACTGTAAACTGAACTCAGGGGAGTTTTACTGCAGAGTGACTGACACTTATGTGCAAACTGTAAAACAATGAGGTGAATACACTGCAACATAATCGCCATTAGACATATTACACCGTTTCCCTAGAATAATGGTGAAAAATTGGAAAACAAAAAGCCAAATAGCCGCAGCCAGGTGCTCTAACACGACCTCCCACGTTGTATTTAAGGCTCTGTACATTTTACATCACCACGTATAGAAGATTACAAACTAATCTCAACCTACAAACAACATCGCTGGCATGCAGAGAAAACATGCTTTTCCTGGTATGGTCTTTATCATTAATGAGCGTCCCCACGGCCCCCTGTATGGGAGTATGTTTTGTGCAGCTCCCATTCTAAGCTCTCGTCCTGCACCCTCTTTCCCACCCTCTCCTTCCCTCCGACCTGTCAATCAAAGATCATGATTGAGCCCGGATGGCAGGCAGTCAGTCACCAGCAATGAAAGTGAGGCCTCATTCTCTGTCTGTCCCTCCCTCTTTTCATGCCCCCTTGCCTCCTCAAGTTTTTCCATCTCACCTTCTCTGTGGCCTCTCGGGCCCCCCCTCTGCTCCCCTGCTATCCCTGTACAGTTTGTGTTATCGGAAGTTACATCTGTGGTCAGTGTCCGTCCAAATGAGGCCAAACGTCAAACATGGCTGTCATGCTTCAAAAGGCCTGGCTCCCTCAACCTCGGAGAGGAAGGCCTGGTATCATTTATAAATAAGTCTGATTTAGTTTTAACAGGCCTCTGTATTTGCCCTGTAAGTGGCTGATGAATAAACATGAGCAGAGTTGGGGCGGGAACTGCATGGGGGTAGGATGAGAAGAGGCCCGGCTTGTGTGTATATGTGTGTGGACGTATCTGGGGGGTATCGGGGGCAATAGGGGGGAGCCTTTCTTCCCAGCAGGGCTGCATCTCGTTTAATTGGAGCACTTGTGGCACCATTACCTCCTTTACTCAAACACGTTACTGATGACAAAAGAAAACAGCACTAAGCCTGCCTTTGTTAGCGAGGAGACTGGACGACGCAATGGATTCCTCGCTGCTACTCATGTGTGGGAATCGTCCGCACTCCCACCACCATGAGCTGCTGCCCGCCTTCAATCAGTGAAACGCCGCGGTCAGGTGGACGGAAGACGGAGCACGTGGAAATTACAGCCGTCATTACAAAACTGTAGCAGAAGGGCTTTTTTTTATCAGATACAGAAATAAACTGCATAGTATAGCAACAGTCAGTAAAAAAGCATTTTTCTTAGAATAAATCTTCCCCCCATGTGCAAAAAATAGCGTCAATATTCAGCAGATTAATCCACAGGAATTCTCTGAATCGATCAATTAAAAACGATGGACTCCAGCATATGTGTGCAGCCCTGCCAGTGACCTTGCCCTTTTGCTACCCTCTGACCCGAGGCCATGATGATGAGGCTGGTCTCAAGTTTGTTTTTGGTCACCACAGTGTCCCGAGAGAGCAATAAGGGTGTGACCTTTACCCTCACGCTGAATCCACTACAGAGGGGACACTGAAGGGCTCTTAAATGAGGGAAACAACTTATTTCCTCTTCTTTTTGTTGGTAAATCTTGACTTATTAGTCCATTATTTTCTACACAATTTAACTGGTATTCAGTTACTTAAAAATTACTGGAATTAATTTCTTGAATTCAAATAAAGTTCGCACAATGTATACAATTACAATTCTGTTTAATAATTCGATCAATTTAAAACATTTAATCATTACTTTTCAAAACTGCATGACATAAATATTTGACTGTGTACAATGTCGTAATATACAAACATTGGCTTTTGACAAAGTAATTCATTTTAAACCAATATCACTTTACTTTAACACTCATATTTTGCATTTATAAGCAGTGCATAAACATTTAAAACATGGTTTATAAAACACTATGATATAGTTGTGGGCACAATGTCATTCTCAGCAACCTGTCCTGTTGGCACCTGTAGATAGAGGCTGGTTTAAAAACTGAGTGCCACAATCCTCCAAATTGATTTTAAGATCACGATTCACTTTAATGTTTGATTTAAACTGAAGGCTTTGCCACTGTTAGATTATCAAATCTTATCTATAAAGATTAACAAATCATTTGTTTTATCCTCTATTTGTTAAATTC
>CAFUXE010000331.1:336342-360166 GCA_903364295.1 Serranus cabrilla
AAATACATTAAAACTCTTTAAATAACAATTTTGTGCTTACAACTACACTATAGTTTTTTGTAGGCCAATAAATAGTGCTTATAAATGCTAAGTGAAGGTGGGTTAATGTAAAGTGTTGCCAAACATCCTTCATGTTACAGCAAATGTTAAAATCCATAATCAATAACATGAAACATGTTTGTGTAAAACGTCTCCATGAAGACACACAAATATATTTGAGTTCTGTTTTTAATGCATCTAAGTAAAACAGAAAAAAAAACAAAGGTGTGAAGTTATGAAGGAAAATGAAAAGTGCAACTCAAGTGGGTCTGAAGCAAACCGAATACAAAACATTTAACTATTTCTCTCAAATCCACATAAAGGTGCTGTGGTTATGTTGTCATGGTCATGTTTAAGTTAGTTTCAGCCTTTATGTGAAAAAAGAGACACATTCTGCAGATTTAAGTGGATTTATCTGTCTCTCAATGTTAAAATGAGGTAAATCACTCCACTAGTATCACTAATTTTATGATATATTTAATACCAGTAATTAAATTAAAACAAATTGATTTCAAGTGAAAATAAATATCCCAGAACACAGAAAAGATTTCTTCACTTCAAAGAAACAAACAAAAAAATAAAAAATTAAGACTCAATTCCAGGCCAAACAATCTGCAAGGAGACCTATTTTCACTGTTTATAAAATAAGTGGTTTTGATTGGAGAATAATAATAATATCAAATGCATATTTCTTTCCAGCAGGAGATCATAAGAACAAATGGGCCTCGTGTGACAAAGACGAGGCCTAGAGTCAGGTCTGCTCCACGGAAAAATTAGACTCAGCTCTGAAAAAAAGAAAGAAGAGCATCATAATAATTAGTGAAACTTGACAGAGAAGTTGTAGCTCACAGTGTGTGGTGTCAAGATTTTGATAAATGTCTTTTCTACTGCGGCCTGAGATTTGGCCTGTAGAGGTTCCTGTGTACTCCAAATATCACTCTCCTGGATAGATTACACTGACAGTTAAGTTTTCTAATAGTATCATTTTCATTCCCACAGTAAACATGACTTCAAGGTCACTTTGAAGAGCTGCACATGCGGAGCTGTGCTGTGTGAAAAAACCCTATCAACAAACAGCACAGTGAGCTTCACGTGGAAGCACAGAGCAAAGAGTCCATGTCAGCATTACACAATAATCCCACAGTGAGAGACAGGGTTACTGCATATATTTATAAATACAAATAAATATGTATATCCCGACTGTGTGTTCACTCCGTTTTCAACAGTATGAATAGATATTCCCAACAAAGAGCAGGAATTACAATGCTTCACATATAGGCACCAAAAATTTGGATCTGCCGCCACCAAGAGGACACTGAATGCAACACATTCCACAACAACAGAGGCACAACCTGCATGGTTTGTTTGGTGTGAGGATAGCATAACCCCATGACCAGAACAGAGATGTTAGATAAACTCAAACAGAAACTTACACATCTTTATTCCGCATGTGGTTGTTGTAATGGAGGATAGGTGGGACGGCCTCTTCATCATCAGGAAGCTGTGAACAACATGATTATTCATGGGGGGATAAATAACCAAATGATCAACCAGCATCTGAGTTCATGATGCTAAGTCAACCTTTTCACTGTCATAACACGGAAAATTATGAACTGTATCTTTGTAAATAGAGGTAGTAGAATGACGGTAGCCCATTTAAAAACTTAAAAACAGGGCAAGCAACACAAAACAGTAACATGTTTCTGATCAACAAAACAGACTAAAAGCATGTAAATTAAAGTCTGTTTTCATATTCATACACACATTAGATCAAAGATGTGTTAGGTTCACATTGTGGCATTCAATACATTTGATTTTAACTAAACTGCAGTTGACAAATATTATAAAAACAACACTCAAACTAAATAATTGACATATGATATCTGATATTCATTCCAGGCAGCTTCACCATTTCTGTGGGATTAACTACTGGCTGAAATATGATCCATCATTGACATTCCTGTTTCAGACTGTAAACAAAGAATCATCTCTCACCTCCCAGTAGGGCTCATCATCAAAACAATTGTCATCTGCAGGATCTCCCCAGATAGGTAGTCTTAAAATACAACCTGAGAGGAATGCAAATAAGTACATGCAAACATGCCCATCTTATTCAAACACAGGAAGGTCACAGCTATTTGCATTCTGTATATTTTCAGTTATATGGTCAAACTGTAATTGCAGTGGTTATTTCTTACCGACCATGATGCCTCCGCCCACACCGAAGCAGATAGCCACACAGAGGCCTGCAGCCTGGTGACCACCCTGCCGTGTGGGCACCATGTCTTTGAACTCACCCTCAAAGTCAAAGGTGTTAATGAGCCTTTAATACAAAACAATGAGGAAATCACAATGTTCTATCAGAACAAAACACACATTTGGTCACAAGAATATAAATATTCCTGTACTAGTTGATAATCTTCTGTCAATTAAATTTACCATCATCTCTAACAAGGAAGTGGATGAAATGTGACCACTTACAGCCAGGACATTGTTGAGGAATTCTACTTAATGGAAAAAGTAATTCGTCTTTTAAGGACAAATATAGGAATCTTAGAATAGAAGCTGGATGAAATGGACTACATATAAAGGACCGGTCTTAAACTGGAATTTGATCGATAATTGGTTCAATGGTGCAATGAGAAAGTAGCTCCTCCTTATGTTTATGACTTGTTGTAAAATGGTTTTATGTGTAATTCTGTATTAATACACTAAAAAATAAAACAAAATAAAGAGTTTTTTTCTCTGAATGTTATTTACCAGCAAAGACCACTCACCCCTCAGTGCCGTAAACAGATTCTGATGCAGCTGCGGCAGTGATGGCTCCCACGATGCCACCTATAACTCCCGGCATGGCGTGCAGGTTATGGATTCCACATGTGTCCTGGATCTTTAGGTGCTTTTCCATAAAAGGCTGAGAGAGACGGTGAGGATTAGCAGAGTTCACGTCACGGTCTGACTGAGCTTTAGACTGACAGTTAGCTTAAGAGCAGTAAAAACAGTAAAAGTATTGAGTGACACATTATGGAAAACGATAAAAGCGATAGTTGACTCTAACCTCACATAAAAATATAGACAAATATGTAATCATACTCAAAGTATTTTCATTCAAATTGGTGCAGTTTCAAATCTAAAGTGAGAATGATCTCATGGCACGGTAAACCAGATGAATAGCGTACCGTGAGGTAGATGTATCCCAGTGTGGAGACGATACCACAGCAGAAGCCCACGATCAGAGACCCGTAGGGCATCAGCATGAACTCTGCTGCAGTGCCCACTGCTACACCTCCAGCAAGAGTGGAGTTCTGGATGTGAACCTGTACAAATGCAGAAACAATGCATCTGTTAGTCAAGAGATTGTGTATCAGTTAGGTGAAACACTGTATGCATCCAATCACGTCAAGGCAAAATAAAGTTTGAGTTCGTCATGCACATCACGGTAAACAACTCAAAAAGGGGATCTATGTCAGTACTGCCAGCATTACAAATATACACACCTCCTGTTATCATGTCCATCATACATTACATAATAACGTTAAAACAAACAGCTCCTTACCATGTCTAGTTTCCCATGCTTCTGGAAGAGGCTGGAGATCGCCACAGTAGTGAGCACAGTTGAGGCCAAAGCCAGGTAAGTGTTGATGGCTGCTCTGTGCTGCCCGTCCCCGTGGTCCGTGATGGCCGAGTTGAAGCTGGGCCAGAACATCCACAGGAAGAGGGTGCCTGTGCAGAAAACAGGGGGGGCTTTAAGAATCCAGCAGATCCACAGTACCTCAAGAATAATGAGAAGTAATCAACAGTATTGAATAAATTCACACCCACCAATCATGGCAAAGACATCAGAGTGGTAGACGGAGCCCTGCAGACGACTGCTCTGGTCCAGGTTTGGCCGATAGAGCATCCACGAGATGGAAAGACCATAATAACCTCCAAATGTGTGGATCACCATGGAGCCTCCAGCATCTCTGGCCTAAAGTAAAGGAAATACTAGCATCACTAGAAAACTAGCAAACATAACAGAGTCTCTCTCTTGCTTTGTTTTTTGAACTTACATGTATGAGATCCAGGATAATATATTCCTCCACAGCAAACAGGGTGATCCCAAACAGAGTCATAACCAGCAGCTGGACTGCACTGACTTTACCAAGCACCGCGCCGTAGGCGATCAAGCAGCCCGCCACACAGAAGTCAGCATTGATCAGGCTGAGGAGGGAAACCAGAAAACATGTAGCAGATATATATATCTGTACTGGCCAAATATATATTGGCTAAGGCTGCACATATTCATCAAGCACTGAAGCTAGTAATGTCACAATATCCAATTTTCTCTATAAGATCAATGCAATATCCTTTAAAAAATCTGTTAATTTCATCTTTATTTTTGTTTATTGCGTGTTTAAAAGACAAAGATGACTTAAGAGGTGCTAGATTGTGGAATTTATTAACATGATATCTGCATTTCCTTTTTTAAATATCAAAGATGACACCAATACTGGCATATCACGACACTCCTAACTGAAGCAATTACAAACTTATCTAGTTATCCTACTCTTTTTCTTTCATTTGTGTTGACGCAGAGTGACTTGGCTGCACTTCAGCAGTATCATCTTCTCATTAGTCAGAGTCTCTGTTTACCTTCCAGCCACTGAGTCCACCAACACATCATCAGTCAGATTACTTTCTCCTGCTTGTTAGATATTCCTCAAACTTTAACAAATGGTTTTGATTTATTGAGAATAAAACTGAAAAATTACTTCTCAACTCCAATTTTGATCTTTCCATCCGTGTAGTCCAGAGAGTGGAACCAGCCTTGCATCAGCAGCGCCCACTGGAGGCCGAAGGCTGCGACGAGGAAGTTAAAACCAACTGCGCCGAAGCTGTAGCGCTTAAGAAACGTCATCAGGAAGCCAAAGCCGACAAAGATCATCACATGGACATCCTGGAAACCTGGGCAAAGAGGAAAGGGAAGGGAATTCAATGCATTATCCAAATACAGTAATGAAAGGATACTGCTTAATTAGTTATCATGATGAGTAAAGTTTTTTAAGATGTGTCCTCTGGAAGAATATCACTGTAAAATAAATATGGTGGCCAAGAAATGTGGTTGAAAGCCTTAGAAATATAATAATGATGATAACAATAATAGAGCTGCAGTTTCCAAGGCTAAGATTAAATCCGCAAGCTCTGATATAATAACAATAACAGAGTTTAATGCTTTGACACAAAACAGAAGGCTACCAAAGATTTTTACCTTTTGTTGGAAATGTATCTTTGTGACACCATTCATAAATGCTAAAACCAGCAGTATGTATAGCAGATACCAGCATAAACCAGACGGTGTCATTTACAGCATAACATTGTAAAAGTCGGACACACCTTCAGGCACAATAGGTTCCCACTGCATTGTGAAACATTATAGGTTGCAAAGGAACGTTTGCAGACCAAGTTCTACATCACATCAGAGAAGACGTTTTTGTTGGTTTGTTTGTTTACAGTCTTACAAACATTAAATGCTTCAGGCATTCAGGCTGCCCTCATGTCAACTGGTATTGTGTGTCGTGTTGGAAAAGAAGGGTCATGACGTTAGGATGAGGACCTTTAAGAGTCCTGACAACAAACAGTGTCAGGATGTACATCCATCATTTGACATCGAACACCATATCTGAGATGGCTTCATGATAGCCTGACACTGACACCGCGGGTTGTCGGGGAAATGTAGAAAACAGCCACACCCACACAATTCACTCACACAAACACCCCAAAAATACACTCTGTATATATGCATTTAACATGTTTGTTTTTTTTATCTTCAGACAAATGGGTTAAGCGTTGGCTTGTCTGCAATTGTTAAACTAGAAGGAAAACCCTGAAGGGACTCAAACCTTTGGGGAAATGTGAATTTGTGAGTGTCAGCAATGCAGGAATAATCAGGGAGGTCAACAGAACTGCATACAAATATTAATAAAATTAAACATTAAAAGACACATTTGCAGAAATGCAGATGTGTAAGGATATAGATATCTTATTTATAATACAAAAGAGATTTCTACATTAACAAATTCAGATAAAAAAAATATATTATTCAGCTATTAGACATTTAGAAAAGAGATTCTATTAGATGAATAAAATGATAATGAAGTCACTTACTTGGATATCTGTAGTAGAAGTCGTTCTCAATGTCACTGGATATATTCTTAGCTTTCCTGTGCTCTATCCAGTGTGGATCCGATTCTTCATTGTAACGTATAAAAACCCCAAACAAGATGATCATGGCCGTTTGCCACACGATGCAAACTGCTGGAAGACTGATACGAACATTTGTATTTTTCTGACGGTCACAACATTCCCTGAAGCTTTGAATACAGCCCATTGTTTTTTTTTTTAAAGTTATAAAAGCTGCAGTGGAATTATTCAAGCGAGCTGTCGTCGAAAAAAGTGACAAACACTTTAATGACCCTGAGCATCTTAAGCACAAGTGAAGATGAGCAGATGGGTGTTTGCTTTACTATGAGGACACTCCCACAGTCACTCCCTCCACTTTTGCACTTGCTATGTAACAGACACCTTCAGCAACTGACATTTACTTAGTTAGAGGTGCATTTTATACTTTTTTTCTTCTTATATAGTATAAATCACTGAATAATCAAAATATGATGGATCTGTAATGTGAAATAATACTGGTATTGGACAGAGAAGACATAATTCAGATCATGATCGAACAGGTGAAATAGGATGTCTATACGGACATCTGTCAATATACCGTTGTATGCTTGTCTGTTAAGGTTACCCAAGGTTGTAACCCAGTAGACAGCGAAGGGGAATTACACGTGTTTTGAAATATTCTTGAACCTCCTCCCTTAACACAAACACATTTAGAAGTTGGGGACAACATAAGAGCCCAGCCAAGTCATTGACAGTGCTTTGAACTGTCTTTTGTTGCTACCTGCCAGAGGGTGGGAACAGGCTCCTCTCCTCTGCACAGGGCTGATCCTGTGAAGCATTAACTGTAAATAATGCGTATCCATGCAGGGCCCCATTCGAAAGATGCATGACAGGTTTGACTCAGTCATCCAGCACAGACGCAGAGTTCAAGGATGAGACAAGGGTCCAGCTTTGTTTCTAAAGCCTGCATGTTTCTGCACTGCTATAAAGAGCAACTTTATGACCAATTTTACTGGAACACATAACAGTGTTTATTTAAAAAAATATGTGCTAAAAAATGGCAAAACATGACATCTGTGTAAAACTAAATAATTTGTTGCAAAAGTTATGACTTGAACAAATGAACTCACATGATTTAAACTTGATGTCAACTCGACTGATTGAGTATTTTGGACTTGTGATTCAGCAGACTGAGACGGTGAGTATGATAAAATCATGCAAACCACTGCGTTTCATTCAGAGTTAGATGAGAAGACTGATATTACTCTAATGTCTGTGTAGTATATCAATAGAGACAGTTACTTTAGCAGCATAAGGCCAGGGAAACAGGGAAACAGAGCAAAAAGACAAACTTAACTATGGCGAAGGACTTGCTAGAAGACTCACTTCAGTTGCACTATTACACATGACCTGTAACATGTAAGGAGTAAATATCATCCAGACCTACCTGTCCTGTCATGTTTATGTTGCAGTTCCTAAATGCCATGGTGTTTTCCACTCTTTTTCTTCCAATGAAACTGTGATGACAGGTGGAGAAAACTGTCCCAAATCAATAAAAGACAATGTTAATTGTATAGCTGAAGCATGACCCAGTTAATGTACTAAACTCTGTAAATAAGCCCAATTGTCATGAATCATGAATTAAACAGACAAATCCTGAATTATACTACAAATGCAACTGGAGTATCATAACATTTTGTGCTCTGCCAGTCCCAGATACAGCACTGATTGCATTTTGTTTGTCAAATCAGTACAAAATAACTGCAAAAGAAGATGTTTTGTTGGATGATTATCTCGCTAGGGGGGAAAAAATGCATGTCATCATCTAAACATATAGATCAATACCCAAGTTGTGTGCTCACCTCATTAAAATGAGTGAGCAGGTATCTGTGCTCATTGATCTCACGGCTCGGCTGAGCGCTGCTGCCGTGGTGATGTGATTCTGGCAGATGATGTGCTCTTCAGGGATGATGTGCAGCACGGATCCTCCTTGATCTGAGCTCTGCTGTCAGGCTTGTTGTAGCAGCTTTAGAATAAAGAAAAAAAGTTGCCAGCAAGTTAAGCAAATAAAACAATAATTGATTTATTTGAGGAACATGTGTTTTAACCGTGACTGGGGAAGAAAATTACTCTTACCTGTAGTCATTCTTATATTTATCAGCAATGAGATGTCTTGGCTTGTGCTGTGTCAAAAATGCATCTTTACAGAAAGAGGATAATCTATCTTAATGGCCTTACACATGGTAATTAGGGAGGGGCACATATACTTTTTCCCCTCAGATTTATCCTAAAGGTCCACATGGACTTCAAGTCCCAGGTGCCCATTAATTTTTGGGCAACTTCTCCTGAGACAGATGCTTCTTTTTCTGTCAATTCTATTGCTAGCTGCACAGTGTGTCAAACAGTAAGTGCCTATGAATAGTTAAGAAAGGTGGTGAAATCTCAACAGGAAGTGAATTCCCCCAGTGCAGTGCCTATAGTGTGGCAATGTTCTTAGTGTAAACAGCCCCTGTTTATAGACCTGTATCACAGCAGTCTTTTTCACTCGTCATAGCAGGAAACGTGCCAGTGTTGTTAATCTCAGTAAGTCATAGCAGCGTCACAGTGAGTCAGCAAGCACAGTACAACAGGACTTTTATTACCAGGACCATTAAAAAGTACACCTGTCCAAATTATTAGGTACACACGACCAAAGTATGAGATACACCTCCTCAAATTATTATGTTCACCTGTGCAAAATACAAAGTACACCCAGCCAATTATTAGGCAAACCTGGCCAGATTATTAGGTACACTCATCCAAACAATTAGGCAAACCTGTCTAAATGATTAGGTACTACTGTCCAATTTATTTATTAGGTACCCTTGTGGTTTGTAACAATTTGGCAAGGCAGGTGTACCTACACCTACAACAGAATAAATCATATCTCCACAATGTTTTGTTGGATTTACATGAAACTGGGGCAAGTAGTATGCACGCCACACTAATTTAGTGTATCTTAGCCACCAGGTGACACTTTTAAAAGAAGTGGAAGAATTTTTTTCTCAACTCCTCTCATTCACTGTTGCAAATAGCATTTAAATGATTCACAATCAGTCAAACCCGGCTGCTGGGTCCGACCTGCATGGGAGGCTTGGGCCCCATTAATAGCTGTTTGCAAGTCTATTGTTTTTCCTTGATATTTTTGCAAGAGTCAATCTCACACAAACACTGTCAGCATCCTCAGTGATTTACAGTTTACACACCTCTTTTGTTGAATGATCACACACACATTACGCTTTCCCTTTGCTACACAAGAACAACCTGAGAGCAAAACATTCTGTTTTGCAAACATTTGTAAAACAAATCCTCTCAAATCAGCCTCATGCTGTTCTGGGTGATCATTTTACATTAGATGTAACTCTAACTCAATGTAGGCATTAGAGACATTACAATATAGGCCTCTCACACAACAGATTCTTTTCTTTAATGAGGTGAACTGCATCTATAAAATGAGCTGGTCGAAGTCTCTAAATTCTCAGAAAAGCTGCTTCAATTCCTCCTTTCTGAAATCCATTACTTTAGTGTACACTGGACCATCCATTATGACAGAAAAGGAGATAATGCCTTCCCACAATTTCCTGTAGCTACAACACTTAAGGCAACCTCAAAAATGAATAATTGAGGATATGTGCTATAGTGGATCTGCAGGCCTGCCTCATTATGCCTTAAATACATGCCTGGTTGCAAATCTCTAAATATTATTCTGAACATAAATTCAATCATGTTAATAATGCAGAGGGTTCTTTGAAGACTTTACAGCATTAAGACTCGGAAAATCTATTGAAAAATTGGTATTGTAACTGAAATATATGCAATCCAATCGATATTGGATAAAATCTAATTCAGGACTTTGTGAACTAGACTTAGGTCTGTTAAAAAGTGTTCCTTTCATTCAATCATTTTCCATTAAAAATAAAGAAAAGGTGCTTAGTAAATATAGGATGTACATTTTTATGACTATTCAACTGCAGCCATTCCAGCAGTGGAATGTAGTGATTAAATATGTACTCGATCACAGCTAATTGATCTACTTCTCCCGTGTTGACATGCCTCTAATTTCAAACACACAACTTGCTAAATACATACAAAACAACTGATGTATTTTTAAATTAAATACTTTTGGCATTTTATTTGAAACCAGATTTAATGCAGCACATCCATTACCGCATTAAATATATGATCACTGATAAATACATCCTGCGTCCAGGGTGTACCCGCCGCGCCAAGTGTCAGCTGGGTTTGGCTCTAGCCCCCCCCGACCCTTATTCGGATACGCGGTTAAGGATAATGAATTAATTAATAATAACATCTTTGTGAAAGGTATTTTTGTGCACAATAAATGTACAGGAAAGGAGATTTAGTATAGCTCCCAATGATTAATCCAGTGTAAAAATACTTGATGTCACCAAACACCAAAACACGTTCAGAACTTGTGAAGAATGTGTAGCTTCTAACCTAATCCAAGATTTAAAGTCCGTAGATTATAATTCCCTCAAATGACGAGTGAGCTTCTGGTCCAACATGTGAAACTCTGCATCGGGCAGAAGGTACCCCTTGATGATATCTACGACATCTTTCTCAGTAGTGAGCTCATAGTCCTTCTTGTTCTTAAATGGTAAATGTCCAGCCAGCTCGCAGAGAGCAACATTGAAGGCAGACTCCTCCTTGGCACCAAAGCTCGATGTTCTGGGCCACACAGCGATACGAACACCTTTTCTTGAACAGTGATCCTTTTCATTCTGTATGCGATCACATGGCGGACATCCTCTAGTGAAGAACAAGTTGTGAGCAATATTACTGTCCACTAGAAAGTCTGTAACTTGACAGATGGCTCCAGCAACTTCCTCCACTCCCTCTGACTCAGTGTAGAACAAAAAGCCAGCAGGAAAGTCAAGCAAGCGATAAAACCCCTTTTCAGGAACCAGCGGCTTGACTGGCATAGATTCTATGTTGAGCTCATGATTCAGGTAATACCCATGGAGATGTAAATGATTGACGGATGCAAATGCTCCAAGACTATTGAAGCCCACACGGAAGCCAGGTTCGGAGCTCAGCAGCACTGATTCAATGCCAACATGGACAGCAGACCTCGTCAGGATCTGTGGGAAACACCGTGAAGGATCTGGAACAAAGAGACAATGGCCAAACTCCAAAGGGCTGACATTGACCAGCACAACCATCCTGCAGGGTTCATGCAACCGTCTCTTTTCATTTTCTCCCTTAATATCCTTTATCATCTCAAATATGATTTCTTCTGGATTGACTTTGTTAAAATTAAACTGTTTGGCATTAAACTCCTGCTGAATGCTCAGGATCTCCTGAGGCTTTCTTCTCTCTATTCCTCTTTGAATATTCAGCTGGGCCACAAAGCCAAGCGCACCCGGCAGGATGCGTGTTTGTAAATCACCCAGGTGGTAGCGGAAGAGTCCGCGGTTCATCCTGTCAGTCCAGCCGGCTTGGATGGTCGTGTCAAATTTTCCTGCAGTTGATGCGTTCCCAACTGTTGTGCCACAGCTCCGATGCACATCTGTTACAAAGTCCTGGTCGCTATACAAAAACTGGAGCACCATGGCTGGACCTGCTGGTGGACAGTGAAACAGAGGGGCATGAGCTTTGACAATAGTGCTCAGGTGTCATACTGCTGAATCATCAGACGGAGAGTCAGGTCACATGAGCAACCTGTGGACAAAGCTGCAAATAATGATTATTGATTATGCCCATAACTTCTGCTAAATCAATTAATTGCATAGTCAATAGAAAACAGTTAAAAAATGTTAATGGTTTAATTGGTTGTGTCAATCACAATTGACATATTCAGAATGCTTGTCTTGATCAACCAATGGTATAAAACTAACCATCTAAAACAGTGATGTTTACTATCGTAGAAGACAAGAACACCAAAAATCATTTACATTTAAGAAGCTTGAAAAAAAACACACATTTGCTCTGTAAATTGTTGATTAGCCTTGTATTTCAACTCTTTACAAAGTAGCAATTCCACACTGTGGAAAGTAAATGTAATTTCACTCCACCACTGATACTGACTGACAAATGTTTGTGACATAAACTAATAACGAGCTCTATATCATGCAAAGCAAGCAGTCTAAGCTGCTTGGTTCATTGATTGTTTGCCAATCACACAAGCATGAGTTCGTATGAACTGATAATATACTCACCTTGGCAGTATACCGCCGAGTCATGAAAGAAACAGCACAGTAAACGCCTTTTAAAGGGTACAGCTAGTTATTCACAGCCTTATAATTCGTTTTTTGTTCAGTTATTTCTAGCACCGGTTTACTACGTTACCTCATGTGTTCAATAGCTTCCTTGGTTCCACGTTTTCTTCTTCGTTGGTGTTTACTGTTGTGTTTCCGGTTCAGATTTTCAGAATAAATGTTTCTATAAAATTATGTATTTGCATAATCTGAGAATTACGACATTTAAACCATTTAAAACACTCATACATCATAAGTGTTTCGTAACTATTACCCAGTGGTGAAAATATTCAAATAACTTACCTGCATTTATTCAAGTAAAAGTACAGAGATAAAAGTCTCAAAGTACCAAAAGTAAGAGAATGGATAATTTCCTAGGTCTATATTACTTATTCATCAACATGTAAACAGCACTTTAATAAATAAATAATTTTAAAGAAACATTTAAATAATTTCCTAGGTCTATATTACTTATTCATCAACATGTAAACAGCACTTTAATGTTATAGCTCGTTGAGGAGGACCTAATTTTGAAATTATTTATATACTTTTTGGTACATCAAAATTGTGTCAAAAAGGTGAAGCACTTGAATGAATGTACTTAGTCACCTTCCCATAGTGTTTTAGCCAGTGACCATTTGTTAAGGAAAACTCTTGTTCACTTAGTAAGTGCTCACATATAACCCAACCAACGCCCAATTAACACATACACATAAAGCTATTTAGAAGATATTTAAACTACATGATAAACCCCCTTGTAACTGGAAAAGTATGCATGCAATATTTTACTGTTGAGCAACGTTCCAGTTTCTCCCTTGCTGATCCATGTAGGCTCAACTAACTTTGAAAGAATGAGCAGCTGGCCAATGAGGCATCATGGTTATTTCAGTCTCTGCATGCCTTTGGTGATAAAGCAGGCAGTGATTGGCAGAGCTGTGAATGTCTGCCACAGAGTTTGGGGGTTCATCCCAGTTGATGCATCTGAACTAACGGATTAGCTAAACCATCTTATTTTTTATATTCACATTTGATTTTTCATTTCTCATATTTAAGGACAAGTGAGAGAATGATGGAAGCCAGCAACAATGAAGTAAGTAGCCTGCTTTTATGTGTGAAAATGTAATACTTGTAAGCAAAGATTTTGTAAAAGTTGTCGAAATTCAACACAGAAACAGTGGAGGGCACTTAAGAATTACTTTTTGACTGATGGTGTTTCCTTCTTGTGCTTTTTACCAAAGTGAAATGGTTCAAACTTATGAGAGCTCTTAGAGCTAGATAAGAGTTGTATCTGTTTGGTAGAACAGATGGCAGTCTGGCCCACCATGCCTCT
The DNA here is from genome assembly GCA_903364295.1 of Serranus cabrilla. Lineage (NCBI taxonomy): Eukaryota > Metazoa > Chordata > Actinopteri > Perciformes > Serranidae > Serranus > Serranus cabrilla. Next base: position 350,131 of record CAFUXE010000331.1, read on the forward strand.
AGTTATTTTTAACACCATCAACAGTTTCTGTTACCAACTCATCACTCCCACTAAGATAACCTACATGCTCCTGTGCTTAAAACAGTAAAGTAAATTTAGCTTTAATTAATTATGTATAGATTTTTTAAAAGCAAAATACGTTTTTAACCATATGACAAAACTGTCCTCGAAAAAAGGAGGAAATAAAGAAATATATTGTCCTGATTATTTGATATGGCCTTTACATCAATTTTCTCTGACAGTTTTGTACAATTCTCTTTTGTAGGCAGGAGAGAAATCAGAAGATGAAGCTCACACTCTAAATATAAATCCGACACCGGATACTAATGGTGAGGATTCCCGGCCACCACTCACAGCCATTGTCCAAGGTATGTCATGCATTCATCTGTTCACCATGTAATGATCAGTTTGTAAAATAGTGAATAACAGTACTTTCCTTCAAATTTCAATTTAAACTTCTTCAAATGAATAATAGTTACAGATAAATGAAATACACATACCCATGGAATAAATAGTATAAGAGTCAGAGTTAAGTATAACAGAATAATTTGAGTTCAAACATTCTTTTATTTAACTTTTTGGGGCTTTCAACCAGTTTTTTTTATCATGTGTTAATAAACAGATTATTGCGTTTACCCAAATATCAAATGCATTTAAAAAGCTGCATATTGATTTGGCTTATCAACTACCATATAGATTTTGTATAACTAGTATAACGTTGCACTGTGATCCCATCTAATGCTCTACTTATTTGATGTTTTTTTACCCCTTCACACTAGGTCAGACTTCCACTTCTGCAGAGAATGGAGATCATGACCTTGAGGTCCAACCGGGGCCTGTCACAGATAAGGAAAATGCTATTAAGCCAAATCTCCAAATAACCTTTGGCACATTTACTGTCAAGAATGGTGAAGAACTAAAAGTAGAGATCCCAGTGGTTGGGCACCCAGCACCAAAAATTGAATGGAAAAAAGATGGTCAGGCAGTCAAAGAGACATCAAGACTCGAGCTTTCAAATACACCATCATTAACAGTTCTGCATATCAGACATGCTGCCAGGGAGCACTCTGGTCAATACTTTATCACAGCAAGCAACAGTGCTGGAAAACATACAGGAGAAATCACTGTGGTTGTTCTTGAAAAGCCTGATTCACCCACAGGGCCCGTGAGAATTGATGAGATCAGTTCAGACTATGTTGTCATCTCCTGGGAGCCACCAGAATACACAGGAGGCTGTCAGCTAGACAACTACATAGTGGAGAAACGGGACACTCTGAGCACAGAATGGCAGACTGTGTCAGCAACAACAGTTAGAACAACGATCAAAGTCACCAAACTGAAGACAGGAAGCGAATACCAATTTAGAGTGTTTGCAGAAAATAGGTATGGAAAAAGTACGGCAATCACCTCTCCCATTGTAATTGCACAATATCCTTTTAGTGTGCCAACCGCTCCTGGCACCCCATTTGTGTCCACAGTGACAAAGTACAGCATGGTGGTTGAATGGGAGCCTCCAGCCAAAGATGGAGGCAGCCCCATCGTTGGCTATCACCTTGAACGAAAAGAGAAGAACAGCATTTTATGGACCAAGCTGAACAAACTTGTTATACCAGATGCTCACTTCAAAACAAGTGGACTGGAGGAAGGCATTCAGTATGAATTCAGAGTCTTAGCTGAAAATATTGCTGGACTCAGCCCATCAAGCAAGATATCTGACTGCTATGTGGCAAGAGACCCCTGTGATCCACCAGGTGTACCTGAAGCTGTTGTCATTACTAGAGAGAACATCACACTTCAGTGGGAAAAACCCAAGCATGATGGTGGAAGCATCATTACAGGCTACGTTGTTGAAAAGAGGGAGCTCCCAGATGGCAGGTGGAGGAAGGCAAACTTCACCAGTGTTATTGAGAATGAGTTCACAGTCACAGGTTTGACAGGGGGCCAAAGTTATGAGTTCAGAGTAACTGCTAAGAATGCTGCTGGTGTTTGGAGCAAACCTTCAAAAACAGTAACCATCACTGCTCAAGATGTTATTGAAGGACCGACAGCGATCATTGATCCTAAATTCAAGACCACTACTGTTGTACAGGCTGGTGAGACATTTGCTATTGATGCTGATTACTTTGGGAAGCCCCTACCTGTCGTAACCTGGCTAAAGGATGGAAAGGAAATTGACAAAGTAACACCAAGAACGGAGGTCAAAAACACCCTCACTCATACAACTCTGACCGTGAGGGACTGTGCACGAGCGGATGGCGGACACTTTGTCTTGAGCCTTAGTAACATTGGTGGAACTACATCTATCCCAGTGCATGTGAAGGTGCTGGATAGACCTGGTCCTCCAGACGGACTTCTAAAGGTGAAAGTTGTCAGTGCAGAGAAGTGTAATCTTCACTGGAGCCCCCCTTTAAATGATGGTGGTGCCAGTGTTTCCCACTACATCATTGAAAAAAGGGAGACCAGCCGTGTGACATGGACAGGGGTTGATCCTCACGTTGAAGCTGTCAGTTACAAAGTGACAAAACTGGTGTGTGGTAAAGAGTATATATTCAGAATTGCTGCAGTGAATAAATTTGGTGTTGGTGAATTTCTGGAATCAGACCCCTTCATTGCACAAAACCCTTTCACAACACCGAGTGCACCCTCTACCCCTACAGCCAGCGCTGTGACTGGTGACTCTATAGTGCTATCATGGGAAAGGCCTGAGACTGACGGAGGCTCAGAGATTGATGGCTACATCCTGGAGAAACGTGACAAAGAGGGTGTCAGGTGGACTAAATGCAACAAGAGAAGACTAAATGACTTGCGTTTCCGATGCACAGGGCTAACAGAGGGACATTATTATCAGTTTAGAGTACTGGCAGAGAATGCTGCTGGTGTGGGTGCACCCAGTGAGCCAAGTGAGTATATAAAAGTATGTGAAGCTACTTACCCACCTGGGCCCCCTACAAACCCTAAAGTGACAGACTTTTCCAGCAGCACTGTGTCTCTGACCTGGTCGAAGCCCATCTATGATGGTGGATCAACAATCAGTGGATTTGTAGTTGAGATGAAAGAAGCAGCAGAAGACGAGTGGATTGCATGTACACCAAGCACAGGTGTAGAGGATACAAACTACACTGTGAAACAACTGAGACAAAATGTAGAGTACAATTTCCGTATACGTGCAATGAATACTGCTGGAGTTGGAGAGCATGTAGATCTACCTGAGTCTGTGGTGGCTGCTGACAAACTGGAGGCACCTGAGATTGAGTTGGACGCTACCCTGAGGAAGATTGTCAGTGTTCGATCCTGTTCCACACTAAGACTCCTTGTCACAATCAGAGGAAAGCCAGAGCCTGAGGTTAAATGGTCAAAGGAAGGCAGCACTATCAGCGAGCGTGCTCAAATTGAGGTAACAAGCTCCTACACAGAGTTATTGATTGAGAATGTCAATAGAAACGACACAGGCAAATATGTGTTGACTGCCGAGAACTGCTGTGGCTCTAAATCGGCATTTATCAATGTCAGAGTGTTGGACTCCCCCAGTGCTCCAACTAACTTAGAGGTAAAGGATATGAAGAGGGACTCTGTGTCCATCTCCTGGGAAGCACCTCTCATTGACGGAGGAGCAAAGATTTCGCACTATGTCGTAGAAAAGCGAGAGGAGGCCAGAAAGGCATTCACAAGCGTCTGTAGTAACTGTGTGAGAAACTCATACAAAATTGACAATCTCCAGGAAGGGAGCTTCTATTATTTCCGTGTCCTGGCTGTGAATGAGTTTGGCACTGGACTGCCAGCAGTGACCACTGAGGCTGTTAAAGTGTCTGAAGCTCCTCCACCTCCTGGCAAAATCACAGTCTGTGATGTTACTTGCAATAGTGCAAGACTCTCTTGGGAGAAGCCTGACCATGATGGAGGAAGCAAAATCACATCCTATGTTGTAGAAATGCAGGAGAAGGGAGATGATACATGGGCAATCTGTTCAGAGAGTAGAACACTGGAAGCGACTATTAACGGCCTGGCAAAGGGAAAGGAGTATTTCTTTAGAGTGAGTGCTGTGAATGAAAAGGGAAAAAGTGAAACAAAGTCCCTTTTGGCACCTGTTACAGTAAAAGATAATAGTGCTGAGCCCATTATTAATCTGTTGTCCAACACATTCACCATAAAGGCAGGAAATGATTTAAAGATTGATGTCCCATTTAAGGGTGTCCCACCACCAACAGTAGCCTGGAAGAAAGATGGCAACCTTCTGAAAGAGACAAGCAGGGTAAATGTGCACACATCTGACACATCCTCTCAGATCATCATCAAAGATGCAACCAGAATAGATGTTGGCATGTATGAGGTGACCCTGACCAACTCAGCTGGAATCACATCTGCTGAAATCTTTGTTAATGTTTTTGAAAGACCTGGACCACCAAGTGACCTGAGTGTGGATGAAGTGAGTGCTGACTTTATGTCTTTGTCATGGCAGCTTCCACATTATACAGGTGGATGTCAAATCAGTAATTATGTTGTCGAAAAGAGGGATATAGGCAGCACAATATGGCAGACTGTGTCAGCGACCGTCGCCAGAACATCAATCAAGATTTCCCGTCTCACACAGGGCACTGAATATCAGTTTCGTATTGCTGCAGAGAATCGCTACGGCAAAAGCCACTTTGTTGAGTCTGATTCTGTTGTTGCCCAGTATCCCTTTAAGCCCCCTGGTCCACCAGCTAATCTCCATGTTGTTAGTGCCTCAAAGTCTGTCATGGTAGTTGCATGGAGCAAACCAGAGAGTGACGGTGGCAGCCCTATTATCGGTTATCACATTGAATGCAAAGATCAAAGCAGTATTTTGTGGACAAAGTTAAACAGAAGCCCACTTACTGAGTGTCAGTTCAAGGTTACTACTGTTGAAGAGGGTCTGATATATGAGTTCCGGGCCTCTGCTGAGAACATGGCAGGTATTGGACCGTGCAGTAAGGCATCTGAACCTGTAGCAGCAAGAGACCAGTGCGATCCGCCACACAACCTCACAGTCACCAATATAACTAACAGCTCAGTTTCCCTCTCCTGGGACAGACCTGAATATGATGGTGGGGCTAAAATAACTGGGTACATTGTTGAGCGAAAAGAGTTGCATGAAAATTGCTGGCTTAAGTGCAACTTCACCAACTTACTGGACACCTTTTTAGAAGTGACTGGCCTCACAGAAGGAGAACAGTATGATTTTCGTGTGATTGCAAAGAATGCAGCTGAGCTCTTCAGTGCGCCCTCTGAAACCACCGGACCTGTGACAGTACAGCACGATGTGGAGCCGCCTAAAATTATCATGGAGGACAAATTTAGACATGTTGTGGTAGTCAAAGCAGGAGACCTCCTAAGAATAGATGCTGACATCTCTGGCCGCCCCAACCCGACAGTGTTTTGGTTGAAGAATGGTAGAAATATCGGTACCAAAGGAAGAGTTGAGATAACAGCAACAAAGACGCATACCTCTCTACTTATCAGAGAAAGTGTTAGGAAAGACTCTGGACAGTATACTCTGACCCTGCAGAGTACAGGTGGTACCACATCTAGGGCTGTCACCTGCAAGGTTCTGGACAGACCCGGCCCACCTGCTGGACCTCTAGAAGTGTCTGGACTCTCAGCAGAGAAATGCACCCTGTCATGGGGACCCCCTCATGAGACTGGTGGGGCTGAGATCATGCACTACATTGTTGAGAAGTGTGAAACCAGCCGTGTAGCCTGGACCCTTGTGTACGGTGACATGATGGCAACTACCTGCAAAATTACCAAGCTACTGAGAGGAAATGAATACCTGTTTAGGGTGAAAGCAGTGAACAAATATGGGGAAGGTGAGACTTTGGAATGTGAGCCCATCAAGGCCATGGATCCCTATACTATCCCATCTGCTCCAACTGATGTTGAGGTGACAAGTGCAACCAGTGAGTGTATGACTATCTGCTGGAAGAGACCTGCCTCTGATGGCGGTAGCCGCATCAGCGGTTACATCATTGAGAAGAGGGATAAGCAGGGTGTCCGCTGGGTTCGTATTAACAAGAAGCCAGTCTATGACCTACGAGTCAAAGCGTCTGGGCTGCACGAGGGATGCGAGTATGAATTCAGAGTCTTTGCTGAGAATGCTGCTGGGCTAAGTGAACCCAGTCTCCCATGCCCACTGACTCTAGCAGAGGATCCAAAGTTTCTGCCTTCTCCTCCTGCAAAACCCACCATAATGGATTCATCCAGGACGTCCATCACATTGTCATGGAACAAGCCGCTGTTTGATGGTGGGGCAGCAGTAACAGGGTACAAAGTTGAATTCCGAAAATCAACAGAAGAAGACTGGACCGTTGGTGTTAATAATACAGATAAAACTGAGTTCACAGTAACTGGACTCACATCAGGGACAGAATATATTTTTATTGTCAGATCCATTAACAAGATTGGCATCAGTGAGCCCAGTCCAGAAACAGATCCCGAAGTGGCCATGGAAAGAGAGGAGGAGCCCAGGTTTGATGTTAGCGCAGACATGAGGAAGACCCTGCTTGTTAAAGATGGCAGTTCCTTCACTTTGACAGTGCCTTTCACAGGCAGACCTGTTCCTACTGTGACATGGGACAAAGCAGATGTAGATCTAAGAGTCAGAGGGTTGATCAACACCAGCAGCTCCGTCACCTCTATCACAGTGGAAGGAGCAACACGCGATGACTCTGGTAAATACACAGTCAAACTGCAAAACGCAGCTGGATCTGCGTCTTTGACTCTCAATGTGAGGGTTTTGGATTCACCTGGTCCGCCAGCTCATGTAACAGTAAAAGATGTGACCAAGAACTCTGCCACTGTTACCTGGGACATGCCTGAGAATGAAGGAGGAGCCCCTGTCAAGCACTACCATGTAGATATTCGGGACATCAGCAGGAAAGGCTGGACCAGACTCACTGACAAATGCCGAAGACTGTCCTACAAGGTGGCTGACCTAGAGGAGGGAGGAATCTATTTCTTCAGAGTCACCGGTGAAAACGAGTACGGGACAGGTGTTCCAGCTGAGACAAAGGAGGGAACGAAAATGAAAGGTACAATCTGTGAAGACTTAAAATGTAGAATTGTTATATTTAGTATTAATAAAAAGTATAGGTTAATTATTGTGGCAGAATAAGAACCCTTGATGTAAAATATTTCAGAGAAAATTAGACTAGTGTATTAAGTATATCTTTAACTTTTTGCACAGTATTCTATTTTCTGCATTTAGAGCAAGCCTGTTTTATTTAATTGTATTTACTTTATATTTTCAGATACTACAGACTGGGAGACAAATCTGGGAGCTTAGCCTGTCTCCTTCCCAGGGTTGAAAGAACCACCTCCTGATCTTCCTGTCAAAGCTTTTCTATTTCTCACCTTCATCCAGTGTTATTCACAAAAATGTGTTAGTGAATGCTCTGTGAAATAATGCATTACCAGAAGCTGCAATTTTGTAGATAAAATGTTTGTATAATAGTAAGCCACACTAATGATAGATTTGATTTATACAAGAAAATGTAAAAATGTCCTGTTTAAAAACCAATAAAAAATGCTTTTTGTTGCAAATCTATAATAAATTATGTTTGGCACAATTATTACAATTTTACATTTGTTATGGGAAATTGTATACTATTTACAATGAATGGCGTGAAGATGTTTTAGAAGAATAAACAAGACAATAATAATGAATAAAAATCATTGGAAAAACTGGAACTTCTCTTGAATATTTAGATATAAGGTTCACTTTGGAGGCATGTGAATAGAAGTAGTCTTTAGAAATTCAAGGTAATACAGGAGAAAAATCAAGAAATATTAACAAGAAATACAAAAGTATTAACAATTGGAACAAAAATATATATATTAAAACTAGAACACATTTCAGACAGACTTATTTAATTCAAGGATAGGGTGGTGGACCTTGTGTCCTTTCATCTCACCTCTCTTATTCCTGAATTTCATCAGTGGCATTAAAATTTAAAACAAAGACTGAAATAGGGAGTTTTGGGGATTCTTTTCTTTAAAAAAAAAAAAAAGTTCAAGATATGAACTGTGTCCAAATAAAAGTTTTAACTTTTACACCTCAGTTGTCAGCTGTTGTCACCCTCCTGTCACGATAGCAGCTGCTCGTACGTCACTATAGAAACCGTTACGTAGCTGAATACGGGCAGCAACAAACCGGAAGTAAGCGATGTAAAGTGTTAAACGTACTTGTTGTCGAGTAGTTAGTTCGGTGGGTAACTCTTCACAACAACAAAAGTTCTTTTTCAAGTCGCAATTTTCAAGATGGGCACGTCGGCAAGTCAACTTCCGAAGGATTTGCTCTCAGAATATCAAGTAAGTGCCCAAAACCAGCGTCTGAAACGTAAACTATTAGCCGCATCGTAATGGGTGTTAATGTGGACCGAGAAGCTAAAGTTGAGAAGAGTTGTTTTTACGCCCCGTAATAACCAAAGATAACACAACATAGCTAACCTAGTGTAATATTAAGAGGTAAAAGAAAGTAATTCAAGCCTTGTCTTCAGAAGTACGGTATGTTTTATTAACTTAGTAAACGTAGAATATTTGTTAACAATAACGTTAAACTAAAAATAACGATGCTTCTCTGTTGCTGCTAATGTCGAGATCATGGCTGTAGTATAGGAAGTCAGGCTGAAAAAACATCGCAGTGAGGGAAAAACTACTGTATCATGTTAATGTAATGACTAATAATAATGTACATATTTACTTTTAGGAGCTGACATTCTTGACAAAACAAGAAATACTTCTGTAAGTGATCACCCACATTCCGCATAACACAATATTATGAGTTAAAACCGACAACCTTTAATCAGTGTAGCACTGCTTATTGCAATTACTCCGTGACAAATAAATACTTTTTTTGTTTTCAGTGCTCACAAGAAATTCGCTGAACTGCTCTCAAAAGATGAGAAAGACCATCCTAATCCTAATACCAGAGTGCCCATGGAGAAAATCCTCAGTCTGCAAGAGCTCAAGGTGACAAACTTTTTGATAATAAAACAGAAAATGTGGTGTTATGTGGACACTCGTGGCATGACTAAGATTGTCCTGTGGTTTTGCATGTTCTGGAGGAAGTGCTTCAAGTACTGATAAAGTATACTGACCCTTGTACTGTGACTTCCCGTCACAGTCCAACCCTTTCAGGCAAAGAATCTGTCATGTATTCTCAACATCTGAGCAGAAAGATGGAAGCCTCACATTTGAGGACTTTCTGGATCTTCTGAGTGCCTTCAGTGACTCAGCTACCCTGGAAATCAAATCCCACTATGCATTCCGTATTTTTGGTAAATATGCCAATCCATTTTTTTAGCTGGATAATGATACACATAAGGATATCAATCCAAGTAATAAGCATTTTTATATTTTCAGACTTCGATGACGATGGAACTCTTGATTGTGGTGATCTGGAGAAGCTGGTAAACTGCCTGACTGGTGAGACAACTGACACAAGACTAACGCCTGAAGAAATGAGACAACTCATCAACAATGTGAGTTCACTAAGGATTCTCTTTGGAGATGCAGGGAGGCACACTTGATTCAGACTGGTTTAAGAGTTGTTTCCTTTATGTGTTTTTTAGATTCTTGAAGAGTCAGACATTGACAAGGATGGAACCGTGAACCTCTCAGAGTTTCAGCATGTCATTTCAAGGTCCCCAGATTTCGTCAGGTGACTAAAATCAAATAATCCTTATACTTAATACTTGACACAACCCAATTGTGTTCACTCTTAACTGCCTCTGTTTTTTATATTTATTTCTCCACAGCTCTTTCAAGATTGTCCTGTGAAGACTTCTAGCAAGCTGTGGAAATGCATCAAATCTTTAACTCTCATATGGTGTTTAATTTTTAATAGAACAATTTTAGATATTTGCCTTAAATTATATTTACCTGTGGATTTTACTGCCTTAACTCTTTTATGCAATGTGTGTGAAATATAAAACCTGTGATTTTTTTATTTCCATAAAGAAAATAAAAAATATTTTCTAAAACTACTCCTGTACAAAGTTTTTTTTTTTTTTTTTTTTTT
>CAFUXE010000331.1:360201-389168 GCA_903364295.1 Serranus cabrilla
TTTTTAAATACAGACAAGTGACAAGACCTGAAATATTATAAAAAGCATTTATTTGAAAATCTTGTATTTGGTGTTATAAATTACACTTCCTGGTATATTGTCCAAAGTCCAGTATCCATGTCTAGTATTTTTAAGAGCAAGCTACTTCCTCCTTGATGACAGCAGCAAATGTGTTCCATGCCCCGCACACTACATCCACCACACGCAGCTGCTGCTCCCTGAAGAACTCCACACGCTGGGGCTCATCTGAACTGATGAAAGTCTGGTGTCCAAGTTGGCCGTAGTCACCTGAAATAGTTCAACACACGTAAATTGTTACGAAGATTAAACACGGATGCAAAAGTTTAAAAATCTGTTATGGTGTCAGTTAAGATTCATATTGAAACCTTACCCCAGCCCCAAGTGTAAAGGTCACCTGTGGCTGCAATTAGATGAGGATAATAATGACATGGATTTCCAAAGAAAATATGGATCAATACAAACTGTTTAAAATGTATATGTAATATAAAGTGTGGTTTCTTACTTGTTACTGCAGCTGTGTGTCGGCTGCCACAACTGACGGTCTTGATTTCACATGACGGAGTGATATCCATTAGAGCCGGGAACGCCTGGATCGATATGAAAACCTCTTCATGTTTCTCTCCCTCCTGTGGCTTATCTGTGGGAGGTGTGCTAGCATCCTGGCATTGTGCTCCTGTTCAGAACAGTTAATGCTGCAGTACTTGCTACTTAGTTAAGGTATGGTGTATTTTTGAATAGTAAAAATAATTTCCTTTACTCTTAAGTGCTATCTATAGATTTAAATAGTTGGTGATATTGCATTTTGAGATAGAAACTGCAGTTCACTCAGTACAATGAAGCTTAATGGCATTTAGTTTGCAAAAATACATTTTAAGAAATATATAATAACATGTTTCAACTAATGGTGAACTTTTCTCTTGGCAAGCATCATTTTACAGATGCTGTGGAAAAGCTCATATTGAAACGGTACTGTATCTATCCTAAATGTCCCATAAAACAATGCAGTTGAGTGTGGTGTATTAGAGTGAGGTGCACCTCAGCTAACTACACAAAAGTATTTAAATTGATAGATAGCACTGTGGGTAAAAATAAACAGTACTTTACCTGCTTGTTGGCTACTTTGCTGCTGTGGTGCTTTCCTCAGTCCGCGTGATGGAAGTCCTAGCTGGCCACTTTCATTCCAGCCCCACACATAGAGGTCTCCCCCATCTGAACAAAGTGTAATTTCAGGTCATTCTTTCCTTCAAATTGAGGACATAACTGTTTTTACTGCCAGCAGCTTGTATGACACTCACCACTAATACAAACAGAGTGCCAGCCTCCTGTAGCCACACAGCTCATGGGCATCCCCCAGAGGGCCTCCACTGTCCTGGGCTCCTCCTCAGATGTGAGGCCTCCATGCCCTAGCTGACCATGGCTGTCAAATAAACACAAAAGATCAGGATAAAAGTGTTTTTGCTCAGATTTCCATGAAGTTTAATGCATGGGAATCAAGTGTACCTGCCCAGACCCCAGGTGTACACAGCTCCAGAGGCACTGAGAAGGATGGCATGCTCTGCACTCAGTGCCAGACTCTTGGCTCTCAGTTGTGGTGATAAGGAGCGGTAGAGGGGTGGTTTCATGGCTATGTAACCCCCAGACACCAATGGTAGCTTCACAGGGGGTCCTGTAAGGCAGCAACAAGTTTGCGGTTTAGCCAGTTATCATATTATACTTCTCGCAGCTATTAAAGCAGATTAGGATACATTACCAGAGCTCTCTGAGTGTGTTCCTATTTCCATGCTCCATGATGGAGTCTTCTCTTTACTCTGCACATCCCAGGTCTCAAGTCTGTCTGAGAAAGCGAGGGTCAGGTATGTTTCACTGATGATGGCATCTTTACAACCACGGCTCTGTGTCACAGCAACACCACAGGACTCTCTGGAGTCAAAGCCTGCTAGAAAAACACAGCTGTCACCTAACAAACAGAAAGCAAAGTGAATACACGAGTTGATATCCACACAGGTATCTTATGATTCAGTTAGTAATAATCATGAGGTGGTTTATTCCTGATGCACTTACCATCTAAATGCAAAGATGCTCTTCGACTCCAACTTGCTCTGATTTGACAACCCCTTTCCTTGTCACATCTCTCTCCCGGACTTTTAAGCTCTATCGGACTACTCACTTTAACTTCCTCTACAGCGTCACTACTCTCTCCTTTAGCTGGTTTACTGTGGACATAAATCTGTCCAAATGCATTAAAACCGAATCCGAACCACCGCATTGGAAACTCTTCCCCTGTGCTTACGCCGCTGAGCCGGGCGGCGCAGTTGTCCGCAAAGTTGAAATGCTTCTGTGGTACCGGGATATACTGCGCATGCGCATGGGTATCGTTGCAAAATGTCATGAAAGAAAAGACGGGTGAACTCAGCAGGCATGTAACAATATATTTAGGATACAGAGGGTTTATTTTCTTTGCCCATGTCTTCATTAAAAATAGAAAATGACCAACCATACAATTAAAACATTGGAAATGTAGTGGTGAGATAATTTTGATGATAATAAACATCACACACAACACAAATAATAAACGCAAGTGAATGAAAGGATTGTGTTGTTGTTGAGGGAAAGATGAAAAAAACAAAATAAACAATGATGCCTGTGAATGCTGAAAGCTAATCCACACATAATATGGCTGTGTAGTAAATGGGAAATAAATGCAGTGCATTTGGGGGAATAATAATGACAAATAAAATAATTTGCAAACATATAGGAATGGCAATCTTTAGTAAAGAATGTATAGAGTAGCCTTATTGGTCTTCAAGGCGAGCATAAAGTATTAAGATAAATACAATCAGTGGAAATGCAATTTGAAACCACAATCAATGCTCATTTGTCACTTCTCTGGGCAGCTCCTGGTTTCCTTTAACTACCTCTCTTCACTCATTTTTATTGCTTTACACTGTTTTGGTTAAGATACAGGAGAATTTCAGGATCGGCTTGTATCTACCCAGACCAAAACTGATTTCCTGCAAAAGTGAAATGACTTTGCTGGTCCCTTATAATACTCAAAGCACTTAAACGCTGCCAGAAGGCACAGGTGTTTTCAGGGTTCAGTTCCTTTGCTCTTTTCCCTCCCTTCCCTGTTCATGATGATGCCGTACTCCACAGCCTTGTCTAGACAGTTTTGAGCGATCTTAGAAATAGGCACTGATGTGCCCTCTCTTCCCTTCGCCAAGACAGAAAGAATCTCCAGAGCTTCACTCTCCATGAGCGTCTCAGCCAGACTCTTCTCCGCCTGCATCATGTTCTGGACTATGACCACTCCGCGGTGTCGCAGGTCTGTTATTTCACAGAGCAATAGCGACTGTATAATCTCTAACCAGTGGGTTGTCTGAGAAGAGAGAACAGAAGTTAATAATCATTGTAGTATGCCACAATGCTTCGTCGATGGATATGGATATGTGAACTACTGCTTACTGTTCCAGGGATGCGGGCGCAGAGCTCAGGCTGCTCAGCGGTCAACATCGCCAGTGTTCCTGCAGCAGCTTTCCGCAGTCTCTCATCCTCCTCTCCACTGTAAAGCACAAGCAGCTTCAGGCGATCATTCCCTGTGGCCAAGTACAGCTTCTGCACCTGAGGAAACACCAAACACAGATTCTTACTTTTGCTTTTCAACATAATTCTGCCATACAATCATCTGTGAATGTTTGTCTTACCTCTGTGCTTAAAACGAGATTACACATGCACTCTGTGGCAGAGGCTCGGACCAGGTCGTGCTCCTCAAACATGTAGCCTTCAATTTTTGGGACTGCCTTCTCCTTTATGATCTTTTGTCTGTGAAACAACATACATATTCAATACAAGCAGATACTGTACACACTGATATGAAACTGTGGTGTCATTATACAAAATATATTGTCAAAACTCAACGCCTGAAAGTAAATACATTTGGTTATGAAGCCTTGAAAAACTTGCATCTTGACCTGCAGTTTGCTAATGACTGGAGCCTTGACTTTGAGCCAATACCCTAAAAAAAAAGCTCTGGTAGGAACACTTTCACAGCTTTTAAAAATGTATCAGATCCTGCATGTTAACCGTAAAAAATAATCTGTGACAATATTTATGAAATGGTGTTCATTTCATTAAGGAAAGTGGATTTTCCTTATTTACAAAAGTAAAACAAAAAAATTTAACTGAGCTCTGCCTTCTGCATTCTTGCCATGTCATGTCCCATAACAATTGACTTCTGTGTTTTGTACATGTATTCTGAGGAAAGACTCCCCCTAGTGGCCGACCTGAGTCTATCACTGATGCCAGCCAGGTTGGTGAGAGCCATGAGCGCCTCGAAGTTCTGCAGCAGGGTGCACTCAAGACTCAGAAGACTGGTAAGGGGGCGCACCATCTCGTAGATCTGACAACAGAATGTAAGAATGTTAAACAGGATAATCTCTGGGTTTTTTTCAACTGAAAAGGCTTTTTTTATAACATGAACATCTCACCCTTTCTCCTGGGAAAGCAATCTCTGGGTTTGATGTGATGGTTATTTTTGCCAGCGCTTGTGCTGCTTTGATTTTACCCACATCTGTGTTGTCAGATGCCAGTGGGATCAAAGCCTATGGAGGAAAAACAGTCACCATAAATCATATAAACCTACTAAAGTGAGGTGTTAAGATCAGTGTGCAGGCTAAACTAAATACATTTAAGGAGCTCTACCTTTCCTCCACCCTGTGCCACCACTGTGCCTCTGTCTTCCTGTCGTTCCACCAAAGCCAAAAAGACCCTGCCGTGAGAAATGGCATTAATAGAAAATCTGCAGAGGGGACAGTGAAGGGAAAAAGACTTACTTCTATTTTCTTACCTGGCGATACATTCCCTGCAAGCCTCAGTAAGGGCAGGACTCTCCTGTCTGACCATACACACCAATGCAGACACCACGCCCGCCTCCAGCAGCTTCACCAGTCTCTTCTCCACAAAGGAAGGTGCATCCTGACACATGAAACAGACAGGTTCTTGTGAAACCAGACGCATATCATCTTATTTTTGAAGAACTAATGAAATGGGAAAGTAGTAGACTGGGCAATATTCAAGAAATACTGAATGTTAATGATGTTGATGTTAATTTACAGCAAATTGAGTTCTACATGAAAAAAAACAAACTTAAATGGTACCTTAGGGTGCTCCTCTGGCACATGCTGTTTTGCATACTTGGCCAGCTCCACCATCTGAGGGTCTGGCTTCTCCACTTCATAACTGTTGGTGCAGTTCACTAATGTAGAGCCCACAGCAAAGAGCACCGTCTTATCCTCAGACTGCAGGAACATAAGGAAAAAGGTTGTCAAGACACAAAAATATATATCAAAATAACCACTGAAAATGCTCTTTTCAGATAATTACAATCACCAGTCACACCTTTGCGAGCTCACACATGGCCAGCAGAGCATTCTTGTCCTCCACTAAGTCCTCCTTCACATCAGCATCAAAAGTGAGGTAGGCGAGGCCTTCCACAGACCACCGGCGGGAGGTTGGGGGCAAAGATTCATTACACAACCACCTACAAAGAGAAAGAGATACAACTTGCTTCTTATTTTTCACTCAGTTCCAAGAAACCACTCATTTTTATGTTGTTTTTAAATCAGGTTATGCAAAAATGTGCATCAGGCATGACACACTTCTCTTAATCTCTACCCATGCTCATGATTCAACACACGCAAACATACTTCCTGCACTGCTTGGCAAGCTTAAGCGTGGATCCCTCTGCAAACTGCTTCATGCTGAAGTCTGTCCCTCCTGCTGATCCCAGCTTGCACAAGCCCTGTGTAATAACCGTCAAAAACCATGGTTCATTCATCTTTATTTAGAGATGTTTTTTCCTCCACCTGTCTGAGATAAATAAACTTGCTTTGCTGCAGCACTTACCACCAGGGCTCTCACACGTATCCTGTCATTCTCGCTCTTCTTGTAGAGGTCCTTCAGAAGTGCCACGCCGTTGGCTGTGATGAAGGAGGCTCTCTTGGCCTTGCCTGCCGCATGGATAAGAGTCTCCACCGCTACCTGCTGGTGAGTTACATCTTTGGAGGCACACAGGGAGATGACCGCATCCATCATTCCTGACATCTCCAGAGTTCTGTTACCCACATCGCTCGGGCCTTGGAGGAGCACTGATACGGTCTGGATTGCTCTTAGCTTTGAATCCAGGCCAGATCGGCTAAAATGTTGCCTACCCAGAAAACATTAAATAAGAAAGTTGAATAATGCCACGTGTTCGGCTTAAGGCATGCAATAAATATTATTATTTCAGTATTAAGCAGCTCAAGTAACAGAAATATTGCAAATTAGCAAAACAACTTGTGGTGTTCAACTCACTGTACATATTCTTCACATAGCTTGATGAAGTTCTCCCTTTCTTTGTCGCTGTTAAGGTCGTCGTAGAGTTTGCTAAGCAAGACAGAGCAGCTCATGTGGGAGTTGTCTGTAAGTGGTGGTCCTTCTGAGAGCTCTGGGACTGTCCCCGCCACCTCCAGGATTTTCTTAAGTCCTGCAAAAGAACAAGGAGTTCCATTATCCTGCTGGGGTGATGCCAGATAAAACTGGTGATAGAATATCTGAACTTGGCTTGGAACAGCTGAGGGCATATGCAAATTTCATTTTAACTGAGAGAACATTTCCCTCTCCTTCCTATGGTAGTGCAACTATACTAAAAGTCTGTAATAAGTATGTTTAGCAGAAGGATCATGTTGGTTTTGTATCCATCACAGCATAAAAATGAAAGTGATTCTACATGCAGGTGTGTTTCATACCCTGGTCTATCACCCATAACGTGATGGAGTTATCTGGGTTTTTCAAAGATTTGCGAGGGACTTGTTTGACCAGGAGGTTGATGGCGGCGTCTCTGCCAGGACCTGACACATTAGATGCTGGCATCATTTCCAAGAGGTGCCGCAGCATTGAGCGTAGCTCCTTGGAGGGTTCTGTGTTAAATTCACACAATCAATTACCGCTGAAAGCAGGGTAACAGAAAGCTGATACACGTAACAAAACATTCGCTATTAGTTTCATGTGTGGCCAAATATAAACATGGTCGGAGTCCAAACTCACCAGGAAGTATGGCTTCATCTTTCCCTCTGATCTCTCTTTTCATGCCCTCTGTCAGAGCCTCAAACATCACCTGCAGCAGGTGGCAGGCAGCCAGAGACACAGTGGAGGCTCCTGATCCCATTACTGCACACAGCTGCTCCATTCCCAGCTCATTCACAATAGCCATAGTCTGAAAACAAAACAGTGGATGTCAGCAGTGAAAAGCTGCAAGGCAATTCATAAGTGTTAGCAGGATGAGTATGGTCTCTGGCAGACTGGATGATGATGTATAGCAACATCTGCTGATAAAGTGTGCAACAGTAGACTAAACAATATATGGAAACAGAAATGCATAAACATTGAAGGAACAAAATCCAAATAAGAGGATAATCACAATGAATACATTTCCTGTGTTGTTTGCTAAGAAAAGAATGCAAGTTTGCATGCTTGTTAAAAAAAGGACTTTACAGATGACGTAATGGAAACTTTAGAGGGAGCTGTCCCACTTACTCTGGACTGATGCCCTGTGCATAATCCAACCAGGGTCCTCAGGGCAGAAAGGACGATATCCTCCTGCTTGGACTGAAGGAGTTTCTGAATCAGCTTCACTCCATCGTTACGGAAGATCTGCTCAGCTCCTGCGTCTTCTCGAGATAGTACCACTAGATTCTGAGCAGCCTGAAATTTGATAATCGAGGACGTTATTTATGAAATACAACTTTACAGACAGATCAAGATACAATTAATAAAATGCATGATTAAACAGCAAAAAGCGGGCAAGTTCCTGTCTTAAGAGTTGCCCTTACCTTTTGTCGATCCAAGTCGTTTGCAGATGCATCTACCAGCAGAGAGAACATTTGCTGCACGCGAGCATCAGTGGAGTTTAATTGCGCCGACTACAGGATAAAAAAAAACACCCTAGTTAGCAACAGTTTCTTAAGGGTACTGTTTAAAATACAAACCAACTTTCCATCATCCACTTTATTTAAAAAAACAAACAAACACAGTACCTTCTTCTGGATCTGTGCTCCCAGCTGTCTGAGCAGATCCTGGAAGGCTTTGTTTTTGGGCTCCAGCTGGGAACACCTCTGAGCATCCAGAAACGCTTGATCGAGCCGACCGAGTTTCTGGAAAGCCTGAGCTCTCCTGAACCTGGCTTTCACATCACCTGGGTCGGAATCAAGAGCTGAAAAGAGTGACAGACAGACATTCAATATAACTGTGTACATCCCTCCATAAATCCTAATCCAGTTAAGAGTGACAGGTCATACAACAGTCTTGCATGGCTGCACCCATATCATTCTTGTACAAGGGAAAAATGCTCTGACTATTTATATGTTTTTTAAACCAATCACAATTGCCCTAGGCACTGCTCAGCTCCAGCTGCAGTGACAGTGCCCCTGCAAAATACAGTGGAGATAGCGGAAGAGAGGAGAATGCGTGAAAGGCTTTTACCATCACATCCAGTGGGTCAGACTATGCAACAGTACAGTTATTAATTTTTTACTTTTACCTGAAGTGAGAGCTATACAAACGTAAGGAGCTGTAAATAGTTTCTTTTGTCAAATACAAGACAGTAGGTGGGAGTTTGTGTTTTAAAATTAAAGGTAAAGTCGCTGATTCTGGAAAAAGCTTGTTGATATTTAAAACCCAGACAAATACAACCCTCCCAACAGTGCAACAGGCAACTATGCTACTGTTTGTCTGGAATAGTACTGTATGGTTCAAACCGAGCCACTCTGTTTGTTTACAGGGTTTGAATGGCTTACTCCATCTTAAGATTAACCCAGGGGTCTTTAGATCATCATGAGCATCTTAGTCATTCCAAAAGAGTTGTTGTTGAGCTGTTAAATATTTTGACACTTTAAACACCCCAAACTGCATTTCAATCAGGAGCCTGGAAGAGGGAAAGCATCATCCCATACGGTCATAGCAGGTCACTGTAAACCTATCTGGATGTATAGATTGCAATCCAAGTTAAACTATCCCTAATAGTGTCATTAGGTTAAGTGCCGTTTAATTAAAACTAAGATTAAACACACCTTTGTACACTGTGATCTACGTACTCTACATCATCCTTGGCTTCAATTTATCTGACCTTTTGAGGCGTCAGACTCTGCCTTGTTGTACTCCTCCTGTTTCAGGTAGCAGGCTGAGCGGTTGCGGTAGAGGACAGCACTCTCTGCTTGGCTGTCACTCAGCTTCAATGCTTTGGTGTAACAGCAGATAGCACCCTGCACGTCTCCTGCCTTGAAAAGCGTGTTCCCCTCCTCCTTCATGGCTGCAGGGTCCTGGTTTATAAAGAAGAGAAAGTAGGCGACAATGGCTCAGTATGACAAGAAATTCTTCGTTTTCGGGATGGAATCTGCTAAGCTACAGATGCTACGTTGCTAAATTATGTTGCCTTACCTTTTCTTTTCCACTCACACTCATCTTCAATG
The DNA here is from genome assembly GCA_903364295.1 of Serranus cabrilla. NCBI lineage: Eukaryota > Metazoa > Chordata > Actinopteri > Perciformes > Serranidae > Serranus > Serranus cabrilla. The sequence continues at coordinate 369,723 of CAFUXE010000331.1, forward strand.
TGTAATACGCAATACAGTGCACTTAATTAAGTGAATATGTAGCTAAAGTGTACTCTACTTGGTCACAAACAACGCTAACTTCAGTCAAACATGTTACATCTTGCTACGCTTCCGGGTGTTCGGAGCACGTTGATGACGTTTACGTGCCAACCCCGCCCCTCCCCTCACGCTCTGTTACCATAAAAGGAAGAGAGGAGCCAGAGCACGTCTGTCTCCATCTCTGCTTTTTTTGGTTACTATTCATTCTGTGGCTTTCTTCAGTCCACACACAGACACAGAGGGTTTTGTCAAGCTTCTCATGATTAAAGAAGAGAGCCAGCAATTCAAGTTTTAATGCATTCAGCAGGGAATGTTAAAGGAAGTATTGGTGCTTTTGTGTTCAATGGTTAAACCTCAGTAATGCATAATATTTTACAGTATGTATTTCAGGCTAGAGGCTGCTGTGACTGTGAAGAGAACACACTGATATTTCACAAAATACTAACAAAACACAAAGACATTACACCTGCCCAAGGGACCATTTATCTATATAGCCAACACTTTGTCACTTGCTACAAATATTTATTTATTAAATTAGCAGAAACCAAGATTTAATTTCAACAAAAAAGAAGAGGGATCATTTATTACATGAATTTTTGCCACACTATATTTTATAGAAATTAAATGTGTAATATTGAATTCCAGATTGTAAATTATTAGTCTCACATTGTGCAATGAAGATTTAACAAGTTAACAAACCAAGAGTATCTTGTGTGGTTTGTCATAATAATAATGATAATTAACAGTACATAGCACTTATTAGATATATACACATTGCCATATGAAATTAAAAACAAATATATAATATTACATCAATAAATAATAACAAAAAGCATAATTAAAATTCAATGCAGTTGTGTTGTGGTGGGCACTTTTTGGCTACCATACTCTCTCTCTCTCTCTCTCTCTCTCTCTCTCTCTCTCTCTCTCTCTCTCCCCCAACCCAATACACACAGGAACAATAAGTAGTTTAATTAAAGTTGTTGGAAGCTGTATAGTTTAGTAGGCCATGGTGGAAGATGTACTCCCTTTGTGTATCAAAGCCCTTAAACACCTTACATAAGAACATAGCACCATGTTTGTTTAAATATGTAGTTTAGAATAAAAAAAAGACACTAGAGTGTGCTACACATGACAAGATTACACTAGATAAAATGAACAATCATAGAGTACTGGAAACATTCGCCAGTACAAACAAAACACCAATCCACCAATGCACATAGCTTTGGTACAAACCAATGGAGAAAGATATGGTTCATCTTTTATGTCTTAAGCTTTGGACAATAGTCTAGCAACTAGTGAGTAACTAGTAGCTACAGCTGTCTGACATATATAGTTGATATATGGGTATCACAAAATGTATACACTCAAATAAAGAGCTGATGCATCAAAAGCATGCTTAGCTGACTTCAGTATGCTTGTAGGGGGTAGATTTATCTCAGTAAATGGTGAAAAGAAAGTCACTTTTTGGAGTAAAGAAAAAATGTGTGTAGTCCGGAGATATGGGTTTCAGAATGTACAAGGCATTTACATCATTGTCTCAGTTCAAAACCACAGAAGGAAGTGTCCTGGTGTGGTATTTCCTGCATTAGTCACCTGGGGGCTCTCATTTACCAGGACAGCCGAGCACCATTGTTATGTTCCCTCTGTTGCTGTGGAGACAAGGTGGCTTCTGTTGGGCTTTGTGCTCAGATACACCTGTTAAGACTCTCATATTACCATTGCAGCTTTGTGACTTTAGAAGAATAACCTGCATGGCCAGTTGGTATATATTTCCCCTTAAGGGCTGGTCTTGTTGTGAGACCTCATACATAGCAGATCCACAGGATATCCACGTGGCTCAGCGACAGCACCAGGGACCCAAAGACAAGAGCCCCAGTCTGAAATCCAAATCAAAACCAGCTGTGTAAACATTTGTTCCTTATCAGGACTTTGTTTTATGAGAGATTACACTCTCGGAGCAGGATTCTGTTAATGCTGGTGTACTCTCTGCTATCAAAACTATTTTTGGTGTGGAAATAACACTCTCATTCCCCTCAATCATACACAGAATTTTGAATAGTTTTGTAGACCACATGAAATCAGTCTATTGTGACCAGAACTAAACCAAAACAATGCCATCTGTTCCTGTCATGCCCACACAATCTGTTGATTAATTATTAAAGTGTTAGCTAAGCTCCTGTTCCATAAACAGATAAAGAGTTCCTGAATGATCCACAAAAAGAACACAATAATGTGACTCACATGCAAAGCATTATAACATTTTCCAAACTAAGCCTCTCAGGTGTCGTTTACCTGCACGTCAGTGTCCACTTCTCTGCAGCAGTCAGGTTGGTATTCAGCTTTGGTGATATAATGAGAGATTAGGCAGCATTATGTGAGCCCTTCTGTCTATAGGCAAGTGTATCAGACAGGGGTGGTGACCTCACCAGGGGCCATGGAGGTCTCTCTGATAACATTATAAAAGATGCATGGTGACATAACATTACATTAATCTTAATTTGCTCTATCTACTCCTAATTTTTAGAGTGCTCTATAGTTTATACAATAACCTCAAATGAATGGAAAAGTGAGTCCATCATGATTTATTAGCAGAGATCTGTTTTTCAGGGTAGCTAAACTCACAAATGACTTGATTTTAAATAAAGTGGGCAATTCTCTTGCTGTTTTATTTGGCCCATTATAGCTGGTATAGCCCACACAGTTATGGGCTTCCTGCTCAGAGTCCAATAATTCAATGAGCTTTTATATCTATGAGCTTAATTATAACAGGTAACTGGGTCACAAACTGTTGTAAACACTGAGCTCTACAAAGCTTTCATCCACTCCTGTTACATGTCTTGTGTAACCACAGTGCTTTTTTACTTAATTTTAAGCTTTTTAAATACACCGTGTTTTTCTTATTAAGGCTTCATCTAGTTTAACATTCAACACATTGTGTATGCTGAGTGATTTGCAAATTCTCCCTCTGTGGCACCCTGCCAAGGGGTCTGCGAAAAGTTTTCAGATAAGGGGAATTAAAGCTGCATTCATTTTATAAAATGACTTTTATAAACCCATAATTATCTCCAAAACCTATTTTACAAGATGATCATTTTCAAATAACAGCCTAGGCCTTATATTGTTCTTTTTAACCCTTTTTATTATGTTTTATATGTTGTATATATCTGTATACTATTTTATATTTATTTAATTCTTTTTAGATTATTTTAAATATAAGACTCAGAGCCAGGTATACTCTCTATCTTGTAAGGGTCCTTGAATGAGTAAAATAGCTGATTGCAATCCCCCTGTGAGTCAAGTCATTATATTCGTATAATAATAATAATTTCATCATTTTTATAAACTTATGTTGCACTGCAGAGCCTCGCTCCCGGGAAAAGAAAGGTTGGTGCATTTATTTCACAATCTGCTGAAGCTGTTGGCCAATCACCGCCCGATGCGCAGCTCCTCTCCTCCCAGAAGCCTTTGCAGCAGCTCAGTGGTGCTAGCTGCTAAGCTAACTGGTTCAGTTGGTAATCTGTCAGCCTGGAGCTACAAGCACACACACTGCTGGGCTCTACACTCTTCCGGATTACTCTCCTTTGATGGGTAACGTCAGATTTTTTTATTTTGTTCACAAAGAGGCAGGGTCCCAAGGTCGTACCTGTGTTAGCCGAGGTTTAGGTGGGAATTGACAGGTTAGCCAGGAAATATCAGCCACGTATTGTCTTAATGTTATCAAGCCAATACTTGCTATCGTCTGTAACGTTAGATATAGATCTGCCGTGCAGCTTCTCACGGATGCCGAAGGACAGCTGTGACTACCGTTCACCCAGATTGATCAGTAAATTGCAGTCTTTATACTAACGCTGTCCGACTCCCGAAGCTAGCTCGCAAACCAGTCGGGCTGATGTGGTAACTTAATAATGGAACATCTGGTGGCTAGCGCTAGCTTGTTTAGCTGCATATTCGTTATATCTAGTTAATGTTAAATGGATTAACCAAAGTTTTTGCAGAGTACGTTAATGTGGCTAATGGGTAAACGAGTTACATGTCTTAAGTGGCTGCCGTGTATCTGAGCTTACACAGGATCATGTCAAAATGCAGGTATTTTTGTGCTTCTAAGTTTGAAGCAACGCAGTGTTGCTGGCTAGCTGCCCTGCGATAGCTGACTCAAAGTCATCAAAGTTAAACCTTAAGAGAGGTGCCATACATTGAGTCAACAAAGCCAAAACTACTGTTAGGGGACATTTCATAGTTTTAAAGGGATCCCATTAATATTGAGAAATGTCCCCCTTTATGCTAATATACCATCATGTGAGCAGCTTGGGATCTGTGCTGCATTCACATGTTGTCACATAAATGAAGAGCTTAGTTCTCCCTGTCAGACACCCCAACTAACAAAGCCTTTCTTGTTGGATATATTCACCATGTGGCACAGATGAACTAAGAAATATCTGTCTTTCTGTTGACATTTAGGCTATTTTTCAGTCAGTCTAAGCAAATGTAAGTGCCAGGTTATTATCCCTACTCCCTGTGGTAATGCTTAGATTGTCCCAGGCTGAAAAGTGAGCGGATTATGATCGTGGTGGATTTGCACACAGACGGAAACAAGAACGCCTATTAGTGCTGTGAGGAAACGCAGGCCACTCTGCTCATTTTGATTTTTTTTTCTTTTCCTTGTTGACTTTTCATGTTAGATCAAAAAAAGTATCTCTCACTCTCCCACACATTTCTTTTCACTTGTGCTTCTTGTCACTGACAGTTCCTCTCTGGAAGCTGAATATATAGTTTTGCACGCTCCATTAATCTAAAATTTTCTCACAGCTGAAGAAGACCTTCTGATGTGACTTGGCGCTTGTGATCGAGGACAGACACACTGCCCATGCTGCCACAGCAGATATGCTGTCACTATGCTACTGAGAGAAGAATGACATTTGTCTCATTTTAATTCCTGGAGCTGCCTCAGGCGAAATTTAGGCTTGATTAAAAAGCTGCTGCTCTAAGCCAAGTTGGTTCTTTTCTCAGCCTATTTCTTTGCACTGCTGCAGCCTAGGGAGCAAACTGTTATGGCACTGGAGGCCAACTGAGCAAAAGGGCACTGTGGCTGTACTGGAGGATTAGACTGTGCTGTGGGAGTGGGGACTGGACCAGGAGAGCAGGCCCACAGTGACACACATCATGCTGTGGGGACACTAGGCTCCCTGTGTGAGCCCCTTCTGTGTGGCGTTTGTTTTTTTCTTTTCCTGCAGTCTCATCGGTTTGGATGGTTGAGCACAAGGGCTACTTTGAAGGAGCCCACCGGTGGCTGTGGTTTGGCCAAAGCTGACAGACTGCTTGCCAGCCATTGCTGATTTAGTACCCTTGTCCACTGCTGCCACTCGCTGTAGCCCGCTTCGCTGTGGTCTCCAGTATGGTGAGTGGAGGCTGGAGGCATCGCAGGAGTGGAGCTGAACCATCAATACTGGTGTAGCTGCTCACTTTCCATCGTTTTTTTCTGCAGTGTGAAGGACTGCATTCCCATTTTCAAGGACTTGTTTTTTTGTGCTGGGAAAAACAAAGTCAAGGTCATTTTTTTAAATTGTAAATCCCGGAAAGAAGAAGACCGCACCAGAGGAGGATGAAGTTGAGGAAACAGGTGACAGTGTGTGGAGGGGCCATATTCTGTGTGGCTGTATTCTCCCTGTATTTGATGTTGGATAGAGTCCAACATGACCCTGCAAGGCGACAGAGTGGCGGGAACTTTCCACGGGTAAGAATAATTCCTGTAATGGTTGTTTGTGGAAACCCCCTTTGCAGTTAATTTTGTTGCACTTGTTTTTGCATGTTTAAGTGTGATACACCAGTTAGATAAACGCAGAATATCGTATTTAAATGTTAGTATACATGTGCCTATTGTTGTGTAGATATTTCTAGGGATTAATTTTCTCATTGTGCAATTTTTTATCACAGGATCTTTCATTGCAAATTGTCTCATTTCTAGCCTTAACATTAAAGTTAGTTCACTGTAACAGAGAAGAAGAATGTGGGTTTGGTTAACAGATGTTCTATGATGTTATACAGCTGTGTAACTTATGATTTTGTGTCTTTTTTTAGAGCCAAATCTCAGTTCTGCAGAACCGGATAGAGCAGCTGGAGCAGCTCCTGGAGGAAAACCACCAAATCATCAGCCACATAAAGGACTCTGTGATGGAGCTCACAGACACAGGAGCTGTGTCTCCCAGCGGCCACCTGCCATTCAGAAGTGCCAATGGTTCCTGGGTCCTACCCTTCGACGGCCGTCCCACTTTCCTTGCTGTCAAGCCCCAGGATTGCCAATCTGCTTTAGGCAGCCACGGTCAGGCTGATGTTCAGGTGAGCTCGCTATTCTACTAGCAGCTAATTGGCCAAATGTTGTTATCGCTGCTGTATTCTAGATGTGTTTGGGGAGAAAATGATGAGTTTTTCTTTTGTTTTAGATGCTGGATGTGTACTCCCTCCTCAAGTTTGACAACCCTGATGGGGGTGTATGGAAACAGGGCTTCGACCTTACTTACGAGCCCGATGAGTGGGACAGTGAACCTCTGCAAGTGTTTGTGGTCCCCCACTCCCACAATGATCCAGGTGAGTTGAGTGAGAATAACACGCACAGCAAAACTTTGTTGAAAGTCTGTCTTATCAAACTGTGTCTTAGAACAGCCTCGAGCATGTCCGGACACTTTTTCTTTTCAGCAGGTTGAAATATTTTGTGTAGACAAGCTGGCTCCTGTGAGGCCTTCCCTGAGAAGGACACAGAAATCGTTCAAAACTTCATTCATTTGTTCTCATTATTATTAGCATAATGCTGACATGATTGACGGCTTAGCCACAAACAATGGAATTAGAAAGATATTGGCATTGGGAAGCTCTAGCTATTTATAGGTTGGATTGGCTGAGATTTTATTTTGGACTGACATTTCCATTAAACTTGTTTACCAGCCTGCCACATGTGTGCTAACTTGACAGTTATTGATATGTTGACAGGCTGCAGGGACCTGCAAATTCTGTCCATCACCAGTGGGAATGGGCTTCATTTGGAGCTGCATTTGATTAAATGCTGCTGCAAGGTTTTCTTTGTATGCAAAGTGTCCAGAGTTGATAGACTAAAGGAGAGTTTTGCAACCTGAGAGCACACTGTCAGCTCACGCTGAAGGCATGCGAAAGCCGGTTTACTGGTGATAGGCTCATTTCACTAAATGCAAGGAAGGGATTTTCACGGTTTTAGTCTTTTCCAGGTAAGCAGCTCAATGAACAAGTAATGCAGAACTACAGTAAACGGTCTTGTCCAATTGACTACGGGTGTTAATCTCCTTCAGTTGCACTGTTTATGATTTCTCACGTTCCAATATTTCTGGTGTAGTCAGTGGATACCTGATAGTGATGGATATCTGGGCCAAGATTGTATTTTCATCAATTCATTCCCCCTCTTTTGTTCTTCACAAGGACTGGGTTATTCACCTGCATTCAGCCATCAATACGTATCAAGTCCAAATGAAAACCAGAATGCTTTTGATTCTACATTCATCTGTCGGCATCTGTTCATATAATTTAGGTTCTGCATAACTGCAGAATGATGTGGAACTGTGATAGCTATAAAATACATTAGACGACAATATGCGAGATAAATATTTGACAGGATATTTATAGACTGTGATATCCCACATGGTTGAACACTAAAAGTGCATAGAAAGTGCTTTTTAGTCACTTTCTTTGAAACCACTCTGCTAAATAGCTTTTTGAGGGGAACAGCTGAGCTTGAATAAAATATGAGTTTTATTTTTGATATTTTGCAGCACTTTTCCCACAGCGTTGAGTCTCTGACCTGCCCTGTCTTGATATCAGACGGCTAGATAAAGGGTTGGGGGTAGGAGAGGTGTATTGTTTCAGAGATAACCCAATTTGTAGCGAGCAGTCTGTTTGCCAACTGTTGTACAAATTGCTCATTTTTATCTTTCTGTCTTGTTAGGTTGGATCAAGACTTTTGACAAGTACTTCACAGACCAGACGCAACATATTTTAAACAACATGGTGGTGAAGCTGGCTGAGGATCCTCGCAGGAAGTTCATATGGTCTGAGATTTCATTCTTCTCCAAGTGGTGGGAGACCGCAGACATACACAAGCAGGAGGCTATGCGCAAGTGAGTCACAGCACACTGTTACCATTTCACTTACCTAACTCTGACAATTAGTTGGGACTACTTTGATGCCAGCTGGTCTTGTGTTTGGTATACGACACAATGACTAATATCCACTGGCAGAATGTGGTTGCTCTAAAAATAGCTTGTTATCTGGTTATTGCGACGCTGCTTCTTAAGGGCTGGATTATCCTCACCTTGCTTTTTAATCCTCTCTGTTCAACAGACTGATCCTTGGAGGCCAGCTAGAGATTGTCACAGGAGGCTGGGTTATGACAGATGAGGCCAACGTTCACTACTTTGCCATGATAGACCAGCTCATCGAAGGACACCAGTGGCTAGAGAGAAATCTAGGTACACCATCAGAAGTTATTCTTTACTTCGAGCCTCTCCATTTATATTGGGATAACGGGGATTGGGATAAAGCACTTTTGGTTTTTTTTTTTTGTTGCTCCTGTTACATTTGACTCACTGTTAACTTATTTTTCACCGCAATGTATAAGTCCTGCACCTGTATGGAAACAGCGGAGTGCTTATTTTAATGTTTGGCTTACTACTAATAAGTTATTCTACACGTCCCATTTATAATTTAGCCACAAATACAGCAAGTTTTGATTTGACAGTTTTTAAGTTTATTTTTTGTTATTTTTTTGAGTGAAGCATTTGTCCTACAGAAGTCATTCACCGACCATCAGGAAATGTGAATATGTTACAATAATTTCAGTTTTTACAGTTTCTGGCTATGATAATTGGTATAAGTTTGCACGTCATTATTTAGTTTTTTGTACTTTTGCCTTTCACACTTTCCGGTGTGTTGTTGGTTCAGAGGGGTAAATGTTGAAGATGCCTTTTTCCATCATCTCAGTTCTTTTCACTACATTTAAAAGTCAAAATAACACCTGTCCTCTAAAGGTTTGATGGTAAAATCTGAGCTTGTCATCCCAAATGCAGCAGGCGTAGCCCCTCAACCCAGTGGGTGATAAAAGACTTTGTGCTACTTCCAATGCTCCCCGCTGAGGAGAATGATTTCCTAAAAGATGCATTGCTTGCTTTTATCTGAGCATAAACCTGAAATACTTGCTTCCTGCTTGCTGTCGTAGGTATAACTCCTCGCAGCGGGTGGGCGGTGGACCCTTTTGGTCACAGTGCTACCATGCCCTATCTGCTGAAGAGGGCCAACCTGACCAGCATGCTCATCCAGAGGGTCCACTACTCCATCAAAAAACACTTTGCCTCCACCCGCAGCCTGGAGTTTATGTGGAGGCAGGCTTGGGGTGAGTGGACCGAAGCCAGCGGTGTCATCTGATTCATGCGCTTATCTTTTCTAAGCTGATTGCAGAATGAGTCATGCCACTTGTCATGGACTTTGAAAGAGGGGGACGTTTTTGGAAGAACAACCAGTGCGTAATAGCCTCAGAAGTGCTATATTCGCTATTATTTCTTAATGAATTGGACATCTGCTGAAGATTTACTGTCCATTTGTTCTTGATGGAAAAATCCTCAGATATTACACTGTTAGATATTATGAATTTGTGGTACTCGGGTCTTTTGGGAATGTGATTGACTTTTTTCTGCTTTATCCAGAATGACTTTTGACAGTCCCTGGAGAACACTGTAGGTGTGAACTAAAATTAGCAACAAGTTTATAAGCACTGGTGTGTCTAAGGTCACAAATACTACCTGTACTCAAAGCACAACATGCCTTTACAGTGGATGTCTCTGAAGTTAATGTTTTTAAATTTTACTTTATCGCTTTGACAGACACTGGATCAAACACGGATATCTTCTGCCACATGATGCCATTCTACAGCTACGACGTGCCTCACACATGCGGGCCAGACCCTAAAATCTGCTGCCAGTTTGATTTCAAGAGGTTACCAGGTGGTCGGATAAACTGTCCCTGGAAGGTGCCACCCAAAATTGTGGTGGAGGCCAATGTAGCAGAGAGGTGAGACTTTCTTCTGATAACTCTTAGATATATTGGCTGGGGTGATATATCATCTGAACTGAGATTATTGCCGATATATTGTTATTGGTATATAATGGAGCTGAAAGTAAAGCTCAGACGATTGTCAGAAAATGAATCTGGGCATTGGGTTCAAATAATCTGTAGTTTCAGCTGGTGAGTGAGTTTTGTTGGGTTTCTTTATACTATGTAATAAGTCATATAATAATATAATATAATTATACAAATAATGGTCACACTAAAGGATGGTGAAAATGATTCTCAGTTGCAGATGCGGTGTATATGTTGGTCATTTAGATGACAGGAAATGTAAATACAGAAATTCAAAACCTGTTTTTATGTTTGTAATTTAGTTTTTCTTCTTGGTAAAATGTCCTGCTCATTCTGTTTCTTGGTCTAGTCTTGAGTTAAGTTAAGGGTTTTTGGATTCAAACCCAACTGAGAACATGTTTATTGTAAGATGTCATCAGTACTACCGCTGTTGTCCCAAGTTTATAGACTGCTGAACCTCTCCGTGCTGCTACCTACTAAAGATGTTATCTTTTTTGAGTTCTATTGGAATTTGGCTCCAGCTGCACACACACATAGACAGACTGTTCACTGCTGTTGCAAAACTCTCAGTGTTATCTGTACTAGTCCCTTACAAATAAACAAAACTCGAAGTGGCGCCAATGACAACAGCCAGAGAGAGTGAATGAACGGTGAGAGACAGACCCAGACTGCAGATAGTCTTTCCAGAACTTTCCAGAGGACACATTTCAGTGGCTAATGGAAAACACCCTGAGGGCTAATTTGATCCTCCTCTTTCCAAGGTCATAGTGATTTCCTACAAAACTGGTGTATGCAAAGAACGGCGGTTTGGATGCCTAGAAACGTGTCCCCTCAGTTTTTGATTTTTTTTTCTCCCCCCATTCTCAATTAGGGCAAACCTGCTCCTGGATCAGTACCGTAAAAAGTCCAAACTCTACCGCAGCAAGGTGCTTCTTGTGCCTCTGGGAGATGACTTCCGCTACGACAAGGCGCTGGAGTGGGATCAGCAGTACATCAATTACCAGAAGCTTTTTGACTACATGAATTCTCACCCAGAGCTACACGTTCAAGTAAGAAAATAATTTGTCACGGCTACAAACATTGGTGGCAAATATATGGGTTTTTTTGCATCTTTTTCTTTGTTGTTGTGCTTCTCAGTGTGCCGCGCACCAAGTATCCCACTGTACAACCTTTTTTGTGGTAATGAATCATGCAGTGGTATTTAACTTGCTGACAGAACAAAGAATCTGTCACGACTCGATGTTTGGTTCAGAAGATGCCTTGTAAGATGAAAGGCACATGAATTCTAATGAGAAATAGTTCTTTTTTCTCCCTGTACAGCTGTGTTTGAGTAAAGTATTTTTCTGAACAATGTGTCATCTGTCTGGCTGCTCCTCCAGGCTCAGTTTGGGACTCTCACAGACTACTTCAACGCTGTATACAAAGCAAACGGAGTGGCCCAGGGGTCCAGACCCGCTGATTTCCCAGTGCTCAGTGGAGATTTCTTTGCCTATGCAGACCGGGAAGACCACTACTGGACTGGCTATTTCACCTCACGGCCCTTTTACAAGAGCCTGGACCGTGTGATAGAGTCACATCTCAGGTAACGCATATTTAATCAGCTGTTTGACGGAGTACCACAACAAGCACTTTGTTTCTTTTTTGCATTGCAAACAAAATGTAGGTGTGGTTTGCACGTACCTTCAAGATCCTAAACCAAAGGCATGATCCAAACCAAAACTAAGACTTTAAAATGCATAGATGCGTTTTTATACATGAACCAATTTTGTTCTCTATATTGTTTTTTCAATCACAGAAAAAGGCCTATATTACAATATGTAACACGAAATACTACTACTGTATGTAACAATTCGGTGTGTGAACATACCTACAATTCATAGTCGGAAAAGCGATTGATAATGGCTTCTTAGATGTTTCTTTATAATGTAAATTAACCAAAACTAAGGAAAACAGCAAAAACTTAAAACGAATACTTTAGGCGAATGACGGCAGAGCTTCATTACGGCATGTATGTGGAAATGCAGTATGAAAAGGACAAGTGCTTACTGTTTGTCTGTGTCTTTCAGAGGGGCAGAGATCCTCTACAGCCTGGCAGTTGCGAACGCCCGGCATGCGGGCATGGAAGGGCGCTACCCGGTCTCTGATTATGCCCTGCTGGTCGATGCGAGGCGGTCTGTTGGCCTCTTCCAGCATCACGATGCCATCACCGGCACTGCGAAGGAGAATGTTGTCATTGACTACGGCACCAAGTAAGGATCTGAGCAACAACAGAGAAATGACTATGGATTGTATGGATTAAATTCCTCAAAAACGTTATTTATGTGAATTAGAAAAACTGTGCCTTTTCTTCTTAATCCTGTCCCTGTGTCTCTTTTATACTCATCCGTTCAATACGTTGAAGCAAAATAACAAGCCATCTGCAGTGACTGCTGCAGTCAGCCATTGATTCTCCCTTCTCCTGCCTAGATTACTGCGTTCACTCATCGGTCTGAAGAGAGTAATCATCAATGCTGCTCATTTCCTGGTGATGAAAAACAAAGAGTTTTATCGCTTTTATCAAACGGAGCCCTTCCTGGAAACGGTAAGGGGAAACATCGAGGGACACTTTCCGCCACTGTATAATAAACTGATGGAATACATGCAGAAGAACAACAGATGTACTGTATGTTTCTCAGTGTGTGATATACTTCATTTTGCAGGATGACAGGCGGGCTACACAGGACTCTCTGCCTCAGCGCACTTTAATCGAGCTGGACCCAGCAGGACCGAGGTATTATCTGCGTTCCCTGGCATCTTTCATCTCCGCTGCCTGCTACCTCAGCCACTCCTCGCCCATCCTGTGTTTCTGATTGCTTTCCCCCCTCTCTCTCTTCCAGGTACCTGGTTCTGTTTAACCCCGTTGAGCAGGAGCGTCTGTGCGTGGTGACTGTGTTGGTCAACACGGTCAGGGTGCGGGTGCTTACCGAGGATGGACAGACGCTGCCTGTGCAGCTGAGTGCTCAGTGGAGCTCTGCGAGTCAAATGAGCGCAGAGGTGTTTGAGGTGAGTGACGAAATTCATCAGATTCAAGCACAGCAGCTGCGTCTGCACTGTCCTCCATCATGGTCAGCATCGGATCTGTTGTTGTTACATGCAGCGTTGTGTTGGCTTAACAGAAACTCGATAAAATGAAGAATGATGTTGAATCCATATTTTGTCTCTGAAGAAGGAGCTGGCACAGATCCTTTTGAACAAGCGTTGCAACTGTCACGAATCTGCATCGCTGACAGTGTGAATACTTTTGATGTATTCAGACGAGTATTTCACAACTTTGTGTTGTGTGTTTGTCACGCCCCCGGTGTATTAGCCTTTACATGTGTAAACCGCAAACTGTCGGCAGCTGAGTTGCATTGTGGGACAAGTAATGCATAAATTTAAAGACAAGACAATCTCTGGTTCTGCTACATCAGTTTTGTCCATTCTGAGTCACACAGTAGGATTGCAGTACGAAATCAGACAGAACTATCTGCTGTTAAGTTTTATTATGTTCCTTAATCACTCCCAGAGAGAAAGGAAGAAAAAGACCTTTGACTTATGACTGTGTAGTTATCACCTCTATTCTTTTAAATCCACCGGCAAGCCAGCGCAAGAGCTGTGTCTTCCTTCAGACCTCATCAACAAAACAGAAACACACACCAACTAATTAGCCGATATTGTGTACTGAATCTGTAGTAGTTTAAAAAAAGAAAAACTCATCCCATTTGCTTCACCACATCTCTGTAGATGTATTTATTGAGCCCAAATAAAATCCTCTCCACCCACGGAAGGCAATGAATTTAAATGTAGCGCAGAAACACACGCACAGTCTCATTAACACAACCTCTCATCACATTTTAATTACAGCACACTGCTGCTAATGTCGAAATGCTTTTAACTTTTAATGAATGGCTTGTGGTCAGCACTTGAGATTAACAGCGAAAATGAAGCCAGCACTATAAGACACAACCTTATTGTTTGTGTGAGTGTTTTATTTATTCAAATCCGCGACTGCTCTCCCACCCGTCATCTAGGCATCATTTATGGTCCGCCTGCCGCCGCTGGGCCTGGCTGTGTTCCATGTTTACGACTCTCCGGACTCGCCCATGACGCTCCGCTCCGACACCCTGCTCAGGCTGAACGGTCGGGGCGTCACTGCGAGAGCGGCGGATCCGCTTCCTGTGCGCTCCCAGCAGTCCGACTCTCAGACCTTCTACATCAGCAGCCAGTCTCTCACTCTGGGCTTCTCTGGAACCACCGGCCTGCTGGAGGTGTGTGTTTCATCAGCTCTAACACCGGTCGACTCCATATCTGAATTAAGGGGTTTACTCGTCTGTTTTTAACTTTGATCTTTTTAGGAGAAAAAAAAACATGAGCTTGATTTCCCAATAAACCCTGGCTGTTTGATCAAAGTGAACATGACATGTCTTGTTGCTACTCAAACATGCTTTCATCTTTTTTCTGACTCCGTTTTTTTGTATTCTGTGCTCTCTTCCCTTTTTTGTGGCTTTTCATCTGCAGAGCATCAAGCGCAAGGATGATCCTCAGGAAGTGAAGGTTCAGATGCAGTTCATGGTCTACGGCACCCGTTCCTCTAAAGACAAAAGTGGAGCTTACCTCTTCCTGCCGGATGGAAAAGCAAAGGTATTCTCTCAGTTGTTGTATCTCAGATGTTTGCTTGCCTCTCGAAAGGCTTTGATAGAGTCTCCCTCGTGTATATTGTCATTGTATCACGCTGGGGTGCTCGGGGCAGGAAGGCAGGCAGACTGGGTGCTGCTTCATCTTTTCTTGATTTAAAGACAACAGAGTGTAAAAGCTTTGCCACCGTACTGTATCTCGTCACTTATTCTCTTGGTGATTCCTCCAACTTCTCACAAACTCTGCTCATGACTGCACTTTTTTTCTTCTCGTGTCCTGCTTTTAGCCATACAACCAGAAAGAGCAGCCTGTGGTGCGCGTCGTGGAGGGGCCTCTGTTCTCCGAGGTGGTGGCACACTACCAGCACTTTCAGCAGACCATTCGCATTCACAATGTGCCAGGTAATAATCAAACAAACTGCACATGGAATCAGATCAAATGGCCTTTGCAAAGGCTTTTTATGTTTGGTTACAGGCACCAGATGGCACAATACAACCAGGGCCAATATGTTTGACAGCATGAAAATGTATTATTCAATTAGGTCCTTTATTCCTATCAGCTGCCTTTTTCACTTTAAGTAGGTAAATGCAAAAAACGGTTTGCAAGTAGCATTTGTCTCACACAGGGTGAGGGACTAATGTCTATATGTTACAGATGCCATTTGAGGGCAAGCATTTTAAAAGTAACACTGGTCCAACATCTGATCTTTTGCTCTTTTGGTTTTGTATTTTCAGGGGTGGATGGGTTTTCTATAGACTTCACCACCACGGTGGACATCAGAGATCAGACCAATAAGGAGCTGGCAATGCGACTGGTCACTGACATCCAGAGTGGAGAGAACTTCTACACAGATCTCAACGGCTTCCAGGTCAGTATCCGTATCTGTGAAGAGTGGAGAACTGTGAAACTGAGTGTAGTGGCATTTTTTTTCTATAAAGTTAACTTTCCCCGAACTAAAAACTTCTCATCTCTCCTCGCGCTCTAAGTTTGACATATTGTGCTTTTCTGTTTGATCTCTTCCTTTAGATGCAGCCTCGCCGCCACTACCTAAAGCTTCCCCTGCAGGCCAACTTTTATCCCATGCCCAGCCAGGCGTACATCCAGGACAGCCATCACCGCCTCACGCTGCACACAGCTCAGTCCCTGGGTGTCACCAGCCTGGAAAGTGGTCTGTATTTTATTACTTTTTATTTAATGTTGTGTCATTTTTCTTCATTTCATTTTTAATGAAAGTTATCTCTGAAATGGACTCTCTTTTTCTGTGTTTGCTGTCTCTCGGCCTGTATGGAATTATAGTATTGAGGCACTTATCTCTCCCTCTTGTCCCTCGAGAGGTTTTCAGAGAGCAAAACAGTTACATACTCTCACGTTAATGTACCGAGCTAATCCTTTTATCATCGTTATGTGAATAATGGAGGCGTTTGTAAATGACAAATAGCTCAAAGTGTTTGTCTTCATCGACTGATGTCTGAAAGTTCAATACTCAGGCTTTGTGTAATAGATGTCGTCCTTGCTCCTCCTCCTCCTCCCTCAGGCCAGCTTGAAGTGATTATGGACCGGCGGCTGATGCAAGATGATAACCGTGGGCTGGGTCAAGGCCTGAAGGACAACAAGAAGACGGCCAACCGCTTCCGGCTGCTGCTGGAGAGGAGATCAACAGGCAATAAGGTCAGTGAGATGACAGCGCGGGCGGTTATTGCAGGTGGGCGAGCGCTCTTGAAATTCCGGCACATCACATATGACTCTGAGGTGCTGAGTGACTCTCAATAAGCTCTGTACGCAGAACTGTGGAATATAAGAGTGTTATGTCCTTCATTGTGTGTTCATTAACACCTTTGTTCATATCTTTTGTCAGCACTCATTACCAGCCCATCTGTCTCCGCTCTCTAACTTTCTCTCCCTTTGTTTTTCCACTTCATTACCTTCAGCATGATGGCCTCTTTGCCAAACTCTCGTCCTTGTTTCATTCTTTCCTCTCCAAAATCATGAGTGACGGAGTTCAAGAGGTAACGTTGCCACGGCAACAGCGAAGATGCTTGTTAGCTCGCATCATAGTCCGTGCTGTAGCTCCAGTTCCCATTTCTTTTGCTGTCCTCCACCTCTTAGTCGTAGCCAAACTAGTCCATCTTTCCGACAGCGCCATTGAAAGTTACAAATGATATCATTCATCAAGTAAATGAATACACATTGGCAGAGAATGGAAAGCATTGGTCACAGTTTTATCATCCAGCTCACTGGTAAAACTGCTGATGGTACTTGGGACGAAGTTGCTCTGACTTTTTGCAAAACATCAAACATCATTTTCAAACGCAGTAAACGCTTTTAAATTTAAAATGACAGCAGACTGCTGTGGCAGTAACAGACCCAATAAAGATCGATTAGTACTGTGTCTGTCTGGACTAGAATTAGAAACGCATCTCATACTTTGACAAAGTAGTTCGTCATGTAGAGCAGTAACAGCAAAATGACGACTCCAGAGGTGAGTCACTGACGTCCTAATAGTTATGCTGTCATGTGGCTTAAATCTTGTCTCCGCCCTCCTCCAGATGATGGACAGCGCAACAACCAGCTTCCCGTCTATCCTCAGTCACATGACCAACTCCTTCCTGAACCACGAGGTCTTGGCGCTGCCCGTCCTGCCCAAAAGACGCGGCATCCCTCCCCTGCAAACCTTCGCCCCGCTGAAATCCATCCTCCCCTGCGACTTCCACCTGCTGAACCTGCGCAGCATCCAGAGCCAGGTGACGGGCCGAACACAAACTCATTTAGTGTTTTTTTTAAGGTTTCGGTTGTTTTGACTTTGAAGTTGACTCGTGTCTCCTGTGTGAGCAGCAGGACCCCCACTCTCCGTCTCCGTACACGGCCTTGATTCTTCACCGTCTGGCGCTGGACTGTGGCCTGGAGGCAACTAACCTGGGCTTCAACTGCACCACCACACAAGGACAGGTCAGCATAGAAACACACACACACATGCGCTAAAACAAAAGAAACCAGTGTGCTGTATTTTACACTAAGCTCTCAATCTTTTTTGCATGAGCAGAGATGATAACTAAGCACTTGACTTAAATACTGTTCTATACTATTTTATAATAGAGCTGTCAAGGGATTAAAATATGAATCTTATTAATTCCATGCTTTGTGAGTATTCATCTAAATTAATCACAAATATCAATATTTTCATGAGAAGCTTTTAAGAATATTCAATAAAGAAAGTTTCCATTAACCCTCTGCGCTGTACTGAAAATCCCTCCACCTGTATCAGAGCGAGTGAGGCTTGATGAGTCTGGTTGCTCAGCAGCGGGCTGCGAGTGGTCCGACCTTGGAGCTCGCTGCTAAATACTCTGTGTTCAGGTGATGTTTCAGAGTTGAAGTAACGGCGGTACGAAAATTCCTGCTTGCAGAAATTGCACAGAATGGTGCTCCTATCAACAGTTCCATCTGTGCAGTTTTTAATTTTAGATTTTCCATCTCTGGGCCAAAAACCAGCTTCCATCATTTTTCACAAGGCTACTGGAGACGGCTGACACCTGTCATTTAAAATATAAAATTCAGCTTTTAAGATCAGGCTACATTGTGTGTGAAAGTAGGGTGCATTGAATAAAAATGTAAGGCCTTCTGGTCAAATATTCAGTCTAAAAAATGATTATAAAAATGAATGCCCTCACTTTGATTCAGAATTACAATTGTGACAAACCAGTAATGTAACCCTGTCAGGGTCATTTTACTGCTGTTGCTTTAACTGCTATTTCTTCTTAATTCATCTGTACTTTGATTTCAGTGAGACTGAATGCAGGAGTTTTACTTGGAATAAAGTGCTTTGCTGCTACTTTTACTGAAATAAATGATCCGATTCTGGTTCCACAATTGGATTTGTTTTCTAGCTGTTGTAAGCTAAACCTGAAATTTCCTCATCCCCGTATTTGCATTCTACATTCTATCTGCGTTTTAGTTTCTGAAACCCAGTCTCTCTCTCTCTCTCCCTGCAGCTGAGCGTATCAGGACTGTTCAAGAACCTGGACCTGCAGCTGCTCCAGCCCGTGTCCCTGACTCTGATGCACTCCAGCACGCCTCTGGCCAACGACTCCACCATCAGCCTGGATCCCATGGAGATCTCCGCCTTCAAGCTCAAGCTGCGCTAAGAGCCGTCCGCACTAAAAGAGGCAATAAAAAACCCACCAGACTCCTTGGACCAAGAACCAGGCCCACGCCGGCCACAGTGTGGCAACAGAGTGGGGGGTCTGGGTCTCTCTGTTTTGTCAAGCAGAACCACAAACACTACAGCTCGGACAGGACGGCACCACTGTAACAGGACTGACTGCACAGCAGGGGGCAGGCGATAGCTGTTACTGTGGACGTCTCGGAGAGCAGCGAAACCCGGGTGAACTCGCAGCTGTTGCAAAATAAGAGACTGCCAGAATCAGTCACCAGATACAACCGGGCGTCTGTTTGTCTCTGTAATCGAAAAATGAAATCTCATTTAGTTCTGCTTTGTAAGAACTCGTGTCTTTTTCTATCTTTGCTCCATCCTGGACTGAACTACTGAATGTAAATATCCCAAATTACGGGAGGGAGGGGCTGGGACTTGTGCCACATCAGAGTGCA
>CAFUXE010000331.1:389278-428421 GCA_903364295.1 Serranus cabrilla
TTTTGTTTTTGTAATTGTAAGTCATATAATTTTAGTTCGACAGACTCGAATGCAGCAAAGAGAATGTGTGGTCTCTTCATCTCAGCTCGCGACGAGACCCAAGCTGCAGCTCTTAAAGCTATCCTATGTCTGAGTCCAAGAGTCCCACGTGGGACACTACGAGATAACAATGTGATCATTAATCATATCGGGTGACTGTTTACCTTCTGTTCGCTGGTTTTGTCTGTAGATAGTGGGAAGACTTTCCTTTCTTCACTTCTTTTTCCCTCCCTGAGCTTCCTCTACGCCAGGGGTGTCAAACGGATCCAGGAAAGAACCAAGTGGCTGCAGGTTTCTGCTCCAACAAAGAAGAAGCACACCTGAACTCAATCAGTTGATTAATTGTATCAGCTGTGCTCCTGCTTGGTTGGAACAGAAATCTGCAGCCGCTCGGCTCTTTCCTGGATCAGTGTGACAGCCCTGATCTACGCTGATGAGACGACTGTGCATCTCAAAGCTCCTGTCTGTCATTCCTGTACTTGTACTTCACTGCTGAGAGCGTGGTTTTGTGTACCATACTGTATGCAGTAGAAGACTAGACAAAGACTTTACCTCATATACACCATATGGAAAATATATCAGTATGTATGTGTGCGTATGTGAGTCTGTAGAGTATGTCTATGTGAATATTTGAGGGTTTAATTTTGGGGTATGTTGAGGTTACAGTGCACACTTTCAGGGACCATTCATAGTACTGTTAGATATCATCGATCCGTTTGGGTGTCTGTGTCGAGCCGTGGGTCATGTCATTGCGAGACGAAGGAAGCTTTCCATTAAAGATCAGAAACGAAAGGGTTAGTTTACCCCAAATTACAAAAGGTGGTGTGTGGCGATGCAGATAGATTTGGTTTTGAGACGTCCGTCTGGAGCTGCCACTAATGATTGTTTTTTATTAAGTCCATAAAATGACTGAAAATAGCGAAGATGCCCAAGGTCGTTTTTGATCACTTGTTTTGTACAAGCAGCAATCCAAATGCTAGACACATTAAAGATTTTTCAAAGTGTTTAAGCTGAAAAGTAGCACTCATCATTTGAGAAGCTGAAATCTGAGAATATTTGGATTATTTGTTTAGTAAATGATACTCAACGACGGATGAAGTGATTTTCAAAGCTGTTGACGATTAATTTTCTGTTGATTGTTTCAGCATACATCTGTCTCTGAGATTTCTGCCTCTACACCGATACAATGAAGCAGAATGGAATTTAATTTGTGCTGCTTAGTGCAGCAAAACAATGTTGACAACTGGTCCTTCCACAAAAAGTCATTGTTATTCTGGATTTCTACAGACGTCGCTGTGAAGCAGTTCCAAAATATACATACTCATTCCAAGTAAAAAAAATAAACCGTTTGCATACTAAAAAATGCTTTATTTCTGAGTGTGTTGCTGATTTACAGCACAGTTGCACAAAATCAACACTGTATGGATCGTGGTGAAATAGCTCCAAGTACACGCAAGAAAACAAATATATAAAAAATAAATAACTTGAAGCTGGAAAAATATTTTACCGGCTCTGTATAATTGACAGTGTCATTCTAAAGTTGCAGGCGGGTTATTTTTTTTTTTGCAAGATGCACCTATTGCATAATTTTCTGCTTGTATAAAGGTGTTAAGTATATTATTTATTGTATATTATCTACAAATCGTATACAATGAAGACTGCTATATAACACATTTAACTATGTCGTGGGAAACTGGGACACAGCAACTGTGTGAAAACTGTAGGTGGGAAACTGTTTCTGGAAGATGTTGCGTTTACATTTTTTTAATGTAACTGTTGTGTTGCATTGAACTCCACTAATGGTAGAAATCTCAGAGGGAATTCTTTTAAAAACATGAAAACCAAAACTATCTGCATGTCAAAATCCCACTAAGTGGGAAAATAATATATTTTGTAATTTGGGTATACTGGCCCTTTTCAGGTAAATTTTATCCAACCATACACAAGGATCCTCAAGAAAAAACTTTCTTCAAATGAGTTGCAGTTGGAAAAAAAAAAATCAGCTCCACTGCTTTTTATCCCGAGGCTGTCTCGAGGCACTCGGCCTTTTTCTGGTGCACATCTGCCTTCACAGCGGCCGTGGAGGATGTTGTCATCCGTGTCCAAAGCCGAGGCCGGACATCCCACAGCTCACCTGTGTCACACTTTGTACCAGCCACCATCTCATCCCGCCCTGCTCCACTGTGTCCCATCACTCTAACCGCTCATCTTCATTTTTCCACAGGAGGTCTGCTGCTTTGTTGCCCTCCTCCTCTGGCCTGATGTCTGGTCTGCCATAGCTCAATACATTCTGCTTTCTCTCTCTCCACTGTGAGCACTGCAGATCCCCGCTCTCCCCTCCCTCCAGCTGCTGTTAATATTTCTGTGAGACCAGATTTCACTGCATCTTAAATTGCACTTTCTCTTGCTGGCTAACCTTTTCATAACCTTCTCTCCTGCTGTGTCGGTGTGCGTCTCTGTGTCAGTGTCTTTTCTTTATTTCAGTATGTGATATATGTTGTAGGGTTGTTTTTGTTTGTTCAGAGGTAATATATGAAGGTTAGGTCTCTTCTGTATTTGTTTATTCATGACGGATTAAAGCTGCAGTAGAGCAGAGGAGATGGGGATTAAATAAAGATGAAAATATCAGGATTGTCTTTCGAAACAGTTTATGTGAAATTAATTAGATTTCTTCTCCTTTTTAATACACTAGTGAATTTCTGCTCTATTTTTGATGCTGTTTTTTTGGTCTGAACAGCCTGATTATTTTCGCAGTCAGTAGGGGGCAACATTGAGTCAGTACAGCAGTACAGTGCATGTCTACAAATGCTGTCAATCAGATTACTTTTAGACTGTCCAGTGCTTTGTCAGTGATTGGCTGTCAACCAGCCAACCTGATATTAGACAGAGCACGGTGTCAGCGCAGACGCTCACACTTTAAATCACATGTAGTTAACATCAGCACTGTGTACACGTCTGTGGTGCAGGTACACGGTGACAGCATTGAGCAGACTTGAACATGAAAAGGACTGTTTCTTTGTTCACGCTTCATAAAGATGGACCGGGGAAGAAAGGAAAGTGTGGTGGCAGGGACGCCTGGGGCCTGAGAGTGATCACTGCGCCGCATGTGTGGAAGGGAAAGAAAGTGTGTGCAGGGGGGAGTGATGCCTGTGGAGGCACCCTGGGGACACTCTGCCTCTGCATTTTACTCCAGACTCTGCTGTGTTTCTCAACCTTGACTGTGCAGAAAAAGAGGAAGAAGTGACAATCAGCTAAGCATCACATTCAGCACAAATAATGTTTGACCAGCTGGAATAATGAGACTGGAAGCTCAGCTTCCCATTGACCTGCATGTGAAATCAGCTAATGGGGCTCTGATTTGTTAGTGTTGTTTTAATTAATCTAATATTTCTTGTTGCCAAGCCTTGTTAGCGGGCGGCATTGTACAGAACATGACAGCTAATTAATACAGGCTATAAGGGTAAGACAATTAAAACCAGCACAGAAACACGTAATGAAGGTGTAGACTTTCGAACACATCCACTTTTTCTTTAAACTAAGACAATTCACACATTTATTTTCACACATGCTGCATTTATAATAAAAAAAAAGCCTGACACATGCGAGGGGCGCTGGATTGTGCAGCCGGTTCTCCCGGCAGATCTAATTATGGGCCACAGAATGAATGTACCTTCACCCATGAACCCACTTACCTGCCTCTGCAGAGAGGGTGTTACAAAGGAAAAGCTACTAATGAACAAAGCCGCGATTGTTTCCCCGCGTGCATACAAACCTTTTACATTCGTAATAATTTAAACTTGACGGGAGCCGCATATTGAAGCTTGAGAAAACAGCATCTTCTCGGCTTTTTTGGCAGCACACTCACTGCAACTGGATGGTGGTAAGGGGAGAAAACAGAAAACTGGCTGGCACACTCTTAAAGCTAAACGCCCGGAGAGGAAAAAAACACACACTTGCTACAATGATACACAGCCATGAAGAAGTGATGAACCATCTGCTCTCTCGGGTGGTGTTTGTGTGTCAGGGGCTGAGTTTAAGATGCATAAAACCCCTTAAAGTTTAAAAAATCTGGCAGCAAAAAGACTAACAGTCGATCTATGCAACAGCCAAAGTCATTTTATTCCAGCATGAAACTGATCTCCACAATATTAACATCCACTGTCAGTTAAATAAAAAAGGATATAAAACAAACATAGAAAATGCGATACAAGATCTCCTCATTACTTAATCACTTTAACTATTCTGGCCTTTGGATCCAAAGGCTTTGATTCAACTTGCGCAGCAGCAAGTCTACACTGTTATAGATGGGGTAATAAAGCATGTATTTGTCTTATAATGTATGGCGCTCACAACAGAAAGGGAAAGAGCTTTACCCTGATGAAGATGTTCTGGGAGAGAAGCCCCAAAATCAATATATGCTCTGTGGGGAAAATGAAGAGAAAATGATCTCGTTTCTTACCGGCAGCAAGAAAGAATGTTGTAAAGGTCAGCCAAGCAGCTTTGGGCTAAGTGTTTTTTCATCTCATTCAAAAACAGTGTTACTTTACCACAAGTCAATGAGATTTCGTGACTGATACACCTGATGTGTGGATGCTGCAGGAGCAATTCCCCCACTGTGCTTTGATTGAAAACGGTGCATCCTCCACAGCTTCCTGCTTATCAAACAGCCAGCGGGATGTTTTATTATGCCTTCACAGTACTCTCAGGAAATCTTCAATTTAAAGTTTTCTTACTATTAATGAACAGTGTGACAACTGAGCGACCCCTGGCCCACAAACCGCCAGGCACCTGATAAAAGATAACGCCAATTTATTAGAAGTCTGCCTGTGCTGATGGCCAGGTGTCTGCATTAGAGACAAATCACTGCATGTTTGAGAAACGAATGCACTCTGCTGGCTTACAGCAGCACTCCACTCATCTTACACATCCAGTTCACTTCACTTGTCACTGAGAGTACTTCTCAGCCTGTGAGGGTTGTATAATATTCTCCTGTAGGTCTGGAGGAGCTCTGAAACAATAACCCTGAAGATGCGGGCTTCTGATTGGTTATCCAGATGGAAAATTATATATTTTTTTAGAAACTGGGGGTGTGGAGTTTTAAAAACATTTCCCAGGCAGAGAAGCTCAGATGAAAGATGCTATTGAGTTGCATTAAGCAAAATGCAGGATTCAGGGTTTTTGACCAATACGTGGGACTTTGTGGTAGTGCAACACCTTTTACCCTTCTGACAAATTTGACAAAAATAATGTCAAGCAGGTCTTTAAAGGGAAAGTACCACTGTATGAGGTACTTATCCGTGGTCAGTGTTTTACCTACAGTAGATAGTGTTCGGCCCGCCTCAAGTTTAGAGAAGCAGGAGTACTGACACAGAAGCTACGCGATGTACTGATGTGGACGGGTGCAGCAGCAAAATGTGTTTTAAACACCTGAAAAAGACCCACTTAAAAAAACAATCCGTGTCAGTATAATCTAATGCTATATTTAGAATATTTTCACTGCTTTAGCTTGCTGTGAGACAGCCCTTCCTGTCAGGGAACAGACGTTATTATCCATGTATTGTTTCATCTTGACAAAAACATTAATTTTACCTCGCAGAACACAGGAGTTAGTGGTCTGTGTTATTGTGTTACATTGGTGTTATAAAGGATGAGCTCAGATTCTACTTCAGGTAAACACACTGACTATGAGTAAGTATCTCAACTATAGACAACCTCAGATCAAAAAAAATCTGAACTCTTTCCCTTTTAAAATTGAAACTAAGTAACACAATTGCATAACGCTTTAAATTGGCGATGAAGAGTCAAATGCATAAGATAAATTATCTGATGTAAATAAATACATGAAAAATGTCGTGATTCACGGTTTAATGCATTTGTATGGGCGGCTGATGGGACAGTAAGGCCTGTGTTTAGTGTTTTTCTGAGCCTGTGTGTTTCCGCTCCAGGCAGACGGACGTCAGGTTCATCTAGATGGAGCTCTGCGTCTTGATAAAAGCTGTCCTCTCGCTGTGACCGTCCACTTCCTCGCTGTCTGATTCAGACTGGTATGCGATCATGTCCTCGTCCCCCCACACAGTGGGGATCCCCTTGTAACATATCCGTGCCTTCCTCTCTCGTCCTTGGCCGAAGCCAAAACCGAAGCCCACCCGCACCCCCCTCGTCTCTGAATACACAGAGGGCAGTTTGGTCCTCCAGCCCAAAGACGCGCCACCTGAGCGCATCTGTAGCAAGAGGAAGACCCCGACGAAGGCAGCCAGGATGAAGGCACAGCTGAGCACGGCCACCACAGCCGGCAGCTGAGTGGACGGAGCTACGCTGACCCCTGGAGGTTCCTCGCCTTCTCCGCTGTTGTCTTCTGCGGCTGGGATCTCCTCCTCTGGCTGGGTGCCCTCACTCTGGAGTTCCCCGGCTAGTGGAGACTTGCGCTGAACCTGGTTCTGGTGCAGGCAGGAGGTGAGTACAAGGTGGCTGTGAGGCGGGCAGGACAGGCAGTCTGTAGGCCCCGTGCCGGAGCACGTGAGGCAGGCGGGGTTGCAGGGTAGGCAGGCCTGGACGGAAGACAAGTCCACCCAGTTCTCCAGGGAGAGGTTGAGGAGCTGCGGCCCCGAGGTGAAGCCCGGCGGACATAACTTCACACAGCCCTGGAGGAAGAGGGAGAAGCCGAGGCTGCACTCTGGATGAAGCGTGGGAGGAAAGCACAAGGGGAGTGAACTCTCACGCAATCCAATAAACACAAACAAAATGGCACAAATATCAGGTTTTACAAGCCCCTTAATTTCTTCACAAATTCCTTTGGAAGTTTACTGGAAAGAACTACAGTGTATAATTTGGGGCTACAATTACTCTGCTGATTATTTTTCTTGATTCATTGATTAATCATTTTGTCTCAGTGAAAAATGGGCATTACTTCTTCCCAAAGCCCAAAGTGGTGCCTGCAAATTGCTTTTTTGTTGCAGTCCTGAGCCCCAAAATATTTCAGCTTACAAATGTGTGAGACAAAGAGAAGATCTGAAAAGCTGTGAAACCATGAAATGTTTGGTAATTTTGCTTGAAAATGAACTTAAAGGATTAATTAATTATCACAGTAGGTGCAATCGTTTTTATTTCTTTATTTATATTTTACTAATTTTATGGAAATAGACTTCTGAGAAGGAACAAATAATAACTCATTAATTTAAATGTTTAGGAAAAAAATAGTACATTCTATGACACTCACCGTATATAGCAGTTGCGCAGAGTCAATAAACACATTTTCAGAGGAAATTCCTTTTAAGAACTGATAAAATCTTAATGACTGTAAAAACATAATTCTCCGTATTTGCTGTATGCTTTCCTTTGATTCACAACCACAGTAAGAAGATTAGCGTTTAACTGATCTCATGTGCTCTGACTAAAAGATGGCTAATTTGATTTAAAAAAAGGCCACAACCAGTAAATGGAAATTGAACCAAATGAACATGGTGTCCTTCGTCTCTATAATTATCACCAAATTGCCAAGTCCTTTCCAGGAACCTTCATGTTCTGGGCTCTATAAAACAAAGTATTACCAGTTGACTCTTGAAATGTAAATTTTAAATAAATTATGGAGAAGGCTGGAATGATTAAAAAGAAAGCGTCTGAATGCTTGGAAGCCGAGCGAAGCTTCCGGACTCATCTGCCTTTCAGTGGGGGAAGTCATCCTCCTGAACAGTTGTTGACAACGTAGCACCTCTCGCACTGACGCAGCTTTAATCTCCCCTGCTGCTCCTCCATACGTCCCTCCCTCTGATTCAAACTAATATGACATATGGCAACGTGCATATTCATACTGTGCGGGTAAACAAATGCAAAAGAGGCTTGCAAACGGCCAATCTGTATTCACAACATTCTCTTTTCACAAGTTGAAAATACCCAACACAGTCTGACCAAAAGCCTTTTTTGTAACAATGACTGTGTGCCAGTGCCAATACAAATGAGCCCATTCCACTTAAGTGGCTCCTGTTCAAAGTTTGTGTAAAGCCTGAATGATCTCACCAATACAGATCTGCTGGGCATCAAAGGTCTTGCAGCTGTTGTTCGACGGCCGCGGGAAGTCAGATGACGAGGGGTTGATGACGCTGGGTCCAGTACCCCACAGGATGAGGGTGAACTGACTTAACACAGCTTCGAGGAAGAAGAGAGAGAGAGAGAGAAAGGGGGGGAGGGGGTATTTAAGTGGAAGAGAATATCAATGTAACACCTCTTTTAGAGAGGGAACAGTGTGAACTGGCTGAGAAGAGGATATGGGGGTGGAAGAAAAGGAAACAAGTGATGAGAGCGGACCAAACACAACACTGGAGGAGGATCAACACCAGCGGAGGAAGAGATGCCTTCCTATCATTTTTCCGCGGCTGCTCAGAGAAAACAAAGCTGCGAGAGAGTTCTGGGACTTAAAGAGTTAACTTGAGTTTTACAATCCATGTCTGAGACAATGCTTCACATATGGATGTTACTGCAAAGAAGCTTCAAACACTCGAACAAAGCTGCCTTACACACATCTTCAACCCGACAGCACAGAAGTTCTTTACAGTCATCACCGTTTAAAGGTGGGCATCCAAGATTAGTGTCACCAATCCACAATCCAACTGAATGTGAAATATGGTCACAATCTGCCCTTCTGTTCCTGAGTTATGGTGATGAATGACAGACAGAAAGTGTTTCTGCAGAACATTAAGATGTCACTGAATCTGCCCTTTTGGATATAAAATGTCAACACTTTATTCCACTAGACATTTGTGTGAAATTCATGATAGTCATAATTAGCCTTTTGAATTCTTTAGAGTTTTGATCAAAAACATGTTTTGTGACGTCACAGTGACCTTGACCTTTGACTTCTGAAAGTCAAAGTGGACATTTGTGCCAAACTTCATCGTGTTCAGGAGAATGGGACTGATAGACAACCTGAAAACTGAATGTGTCCGTACACGGCAATCTACAGCACAGAGGCATAAAAATACATCATCCAGGGCTCAACAATAACTATAACTCTCAATGAGAGCCTGCTTGCTGATCAGGCATTTAATAAAAAGTCATTAAAAATGTTTTTTTTTTTTCGAGCTGAGAAGTGAGCCATTGCTTTTGCACATACTCAGTGCTGATCTGGCAGTGGGTAACAAAGTGTTATTTTTCAATGCATGCCAAATTTCCAAAACAACATCACTGGAGAGCAACAACAAGAGCAAATAGCATCTTTTCTTGCATGGTGGCATTGTTGTTATTTGATAACCACTATTACATTATGGGTAAGTACATTTCTGACCCTCTTGCCTGTCTGGGCCAAAAAACAAACCCTTCTATCAAGATGCTAGGTTGTTAATCAAAATGTTGCCAACCACTTTCTTGCAAAAAACACAATTCTCTGTCCAGCAGGTGCAAAGTTTTAATCCTATTTCCTCCTTAGAATTGCTACCCCCGCTACCACAAACGGTGCAAACTGATTGATTAGAGAGAGAGAAAACCAGGGAGCTGAGCAGAGGCTATTTGGAGAAGCATGAAAATATGCAAGAGGACTTGAGTTGATGAGGGGGCCGTGTATGCTGGCATGAATGTGAGTTTGATGTGATGTGTCCAGACTGAACAATTAATGATGATGAGTGGGGTTACCATAGTCACGTCCATTAGCTGCTACGTTTTCTATTTCTAGTGTCCATTCTCCTTGAGGATCCTCGCCCCATGAGTGGGTGGTCATAAAGGCCCAGTCGTTGAATCCCTCCGAGGAGAAGTCGTTGGGCCTGACAGGAAACAGGAGAGGTGTTTGTGTTATTTTTTTCTGTGGTGAAAGCAGAGAGTGTGTTTTCCTTCCCAGAGAGTATACTTGTGGGAGTATCTGTACGCAGATAAAATTGAGGTACGTGCACATTATGTTTGTCTGTGTGTGTGAAAGAGGCACAGCCAAAGACGGATTTATATCATGGCTCGGCTGTTGGTGTGTATAGTGGTGTTTTTTACTGGGTACCTGGGGAACAGCAAGGTGGAGCGTGTGCCCAGTGGGCTGATGAGATGAATGGCCAATTTTCCTCTCTGGTTGTGGGAGAGAGTGAGGCGAGCCTGAACGTGTTCCAGAGAGCTGACATACTCCGGTCGTCCCCAGCAGGCATCCACACTTTTGCTGAACACCAGCTTGTTCCCGATGTCTCTGCAAGTTTGACGGGTGGAGGGGAGGGTGGTTAATGTTGTGTGGCTGCAGAAATGGACACAGACAACAGCGCTGTGCTAAAAATCCACGCGAGCGCCCCAGCTCCGAGGAGAATACGGTGACATCTATCTGGCTGAGCTGGATGATAGAACAGCAAGTGCTCCTAATGATACCGAACCTCACGGTGGTTTACACACGGACACACACACGCACAGAGCTTCAAGTCTAACCTTGGTTCTGTGAGCATGGAGTGAACACACTGATGCTGCGGTCCCACGGTGGTCCAGTTCTGTGCCAAAGCCACCATGGCACCTGCATCCAGAAGCCCATAACCGTACGAATGACTCACTGAGGAAAAAGAAGATGGAGGGGTAAAGAGAAAGGCAGGTTGGTGGGTGGTGGTGATGAGATAACATCACGAAAACAGAAATCACTGTCAGTCAACAATCCACTCTGTACTGTGATACTCTGGTGTTATAATGGTTCCGCAATCCTGAGTAGGCGATCATAAATGTAGTTCCTTCAGTTATCCATTCAGACACCTCTTTCTGCAAATAAATGACATTATTAAAAATAACTTAATGTGTTTCTTAATGTGTTGTTAGTTGTTGTTATTTAAAGGAAGTTAGGATGAGTGCATAGCTATAAAATAAGTTATAATATTTAAATGATTTAGATTTTTTTCATTTTGCATTACGTTGGAATGCTTCTCTCTTCATTCTGTTTAAACCTGGTATTTATGCACAGTTGCAGAAAAAGATTAGGCTACACTTATATCATTAGTATTACACTTTTTTTTTTGTAGAATTAAATTCCATTGGTAGCTCCACAGGATCCAAAGATTTCCAATCATTTCAGAGCCGTGTAAACACCAACAGTGATAAAAGTATTGAAAAACAGAGATTAATAATTAAATAATTTTCCTTTCAGTTTTATATACTTAAATATTCCACTCCAATGTAAATGCGTTGGCATTTAACCTTTCAAAAACAACATTTTCACCGCTGTCAAAAAACAGTTTCTCCTGCTTGCTGCACACAAAAGGAGGCACGCACCTGTATTAAAAAGATGGTCTAACAGCAATTTAACAGCACCATAAATTACATTTATATAACCGCAATAACAAACTGACTCATTTAATCCAATGAATCACTGTGCTGACATTGAAAATTTATTGGACTTCAGTTTTATTTCATTTTTTTTCCTACCCCAAAAGAAGCTTTTGTATGTAAAAAAAAAATAAGGAAGAAAAATGGTCCTGAGGAAGTATCAGAAATGCTCCTTTTCATCTCACTGCCTACAAGCCAAGATCAGACACTTTGATGACAACCCAGCATCTAAACAGACCTAATAGATATTGATTACACTTTCACGTGCTGTTTAATGGGCTGCAGGTTACCAGCTATTTAGTCATCTGCCTGGAAAATGAGTCAGAAGTGCCATTCTCCATATTGAATGTTTGTTTGGTGGCAAGTTGTGTGAGACTTTAGCAGAAAGGCTAATGTGGGTTGTTGTTCAGAGTCTGTGACCATCTGCTCCACCTATGATAGAACGCCGACTTTACTGCTTTATGCAAATACGGTTTAAAATGGAGCCATCATGGAACCTTTCTGACGTTTCCTTAAAGGGGGAAAGCACGAAAGGTGATTTGCAAAGAAGATATGCAACCCCCCTCCCTATCCCCCTCCAATTTGATCCAATTTTTCAAATGCTTAGCTGAAATGGTGACAAACTGTAACATTCGTCAAGCTGGTTGAGCAAGCAGGCAAACGTGAGAGCGCACAGAGCAGAGATGTCGAGAGATTCAAGTCTCCGAGGATTTGGGAGCACGCTGAGGAGGCAGTGCTAAACTGAGAAAAGATTATTGTGAAAGCAATTTACTGTGCAAAGAATAGATTTATTACATACATATTCTCGTATAATGCATGTGCTTATAAAAAAGCGTTTTCTGTGCTCAAAATGTGCCATTGTGCGCTCAGATAGACGCACCATTTTGAGACAATATAACACCATCTGTGCTCAGTTTAGCTAGTTCAGTTTTATTATAGCGGTGCACTTACCCACAGCTAGTCTCCCTCCACATTTAAAAATATACATTAAACTTGCAGTTACCACAAATGGCAAACATAAGAAATAGATTATAGAAAAGCATTAATATGTATGAGTAAAACTTAAACTGTATGCGTATGAATATGCATGAATAAAAACTTAGACTAAGGACTCTGTCAACACAGTTCCCTGAAAAACTTCAAATCCCCTTATGCACAACATATTATTTTCCCTATTTGCTTTTTAAAAATTGATTTCTGCACTA
The DNA here is from genome assembly GCA_903364295.1 of Serranus cabrilla. NCBI lineage: Eukaryota > Metazoa > Chordata > Actinopteri > Perciformes > Serranidae > Serranus > Serranus cabrilla. The sequence goes on from CAFUXE010000331.1 coordinate 401,785, forward strand.
ATTTAGCCAGTGACAGTGGTAAAGAATTACTGTGTGGTGGAAATTAATGATTTCCTTGGGGAGTGAAAAGGGGCCTTCTGCTGCCTGTGTGATAACATTTGGATATGACTTTAAATTGTCTTTTAATTGACGATAGATATATTGGAGTTTTGGATGGTAAAACTCTGCATGTTGAATGTAGAAGTGCAGTCTATACACTTTCAAACAACTTTTAGCCAGACAAAAGTGCACTCGATTGATGTCAGTGCTGTATGGACTGTGGAGAGTAAAGAGTAAAGCCCACCTGCCTGTTGGTGGGTAGGGTTAAGGTAAGAAATGCATTTTGGACTTACATTACGTCTGTTTTAAGCTTTGTCTTAAGCTTTTGGTCGAACTCTAATCCTCCCCAGGCAGGTGGGTTTTGAAAGGTTAAGCCTTGTTTTTTTCGTGGGATTAGCCCACTTTCTCTTGCATTAATTAAACTCAGAAATAATAAGAATACAGTTTTGCTTTAATCATGTGTATATTTTCTGTTTTGACCAGGAAAATTTGTTGTAAATTGTGATGCCCAATAGCTTAGTTTCCTTTACAGGCTGAATGGATGTTGTATTTACGACGAGTTTAAGCTCTGGCTTGTGACTTAAAAAAAAGATTGGAACCAAATAGACCCACTATGCCTTTGTTTTGAATGTGTTAAGCATCAGTTTGTTTTCTTGGATCTATTTTACAATAATATTTAGCTCCCTTTTCAACACGGCTGTCATATCAGCTCGTGATACCAAGTGTCATCTTGCAGTGCAAATCGTTAATCAGAGCATTTTTTGGTAAAAGAGGTAGATTGTTAATCATAAAAATGTAGCAAAAGTTGGCCCAGACAGCTCCCTTGAGAAACCCCACATTCTACAGACAAGCTATCCAAGTAACTTCCCGTTAAAAAAATACTCTCTACGATCTGTTTACCAGATAGCTTTTCATCCAGGCGGCTGCAGATAATCTAAATCCATAACACTCAAGCCTCAAGCTTGTGGTCGATAATGTTACACGTCTCTGTAAAATGTAATAGGACTGCCCACAGATCATCATGCTAGATCTGGACTAGCCAGCCTCTACCTCTGCGCCCCACTCCATTGGTCCTCCAGTCTCCAGCACTGAGGTGTCCGGGCTGGGACGTTTTCACCACCAGGTACTGCATGTCCCTCCAGGTCAGGTTCATACTGCAGGGACACAGCGAGGAGAGCAGAGTACTGACTTTCTGTCATGTAATAGCTGAAGCTATTACTTCCTACATTATGCACATTATGAGAAAAGCCAGGTATGGCTGACCTCAACTATATAACAATACAGCTGAGGAAATGTGAGGAGCTGTGGGATGTGGAAAAGGTCAGGAGTCTGTAGACACATCTGAAATATGATCCACCTGAGCACATACAGTGAGGACGGTCGTACAGTTCTGAAATATAATACTGAGATGCAGAGGAAGCCCTGGGGGTTATATCAGTCAACCATAACAAAGGTGTGGGCTCACATTATGGCTTTAACACCGGTGTAAAACACCAGTATTAAAGGTACATCATAACCTATTGTGTTGAAAGGTCAGGGAACACAGTAAAACAGTGGATACAACACTGTGGAGGACTGTGTCTAGACCTCTCTGTAATGAGAGTTTCTAATGAGGTCTGGGATTGGGGGATGAGGTCACCTTCCACACAGAAGAAGCCCAATAAAAACATGTTTTTTTTTATGATATAGATATATTAACATGCACAGCAGGGAAGCAGTCAGAGGGAAAGCCTTTGAGTCACCAATGAGGAAAAAAAACTGCTTTATGGTTGAACATAATCAAACCATGAATCACGCTGCTTACTGAGTGCAACCCCACAGCAGACTGAAATAGAAACACAGAATTGCACTGTTGCGCATCACCTCCGCCACGCTCCGCATCAGCATTCACATCTCACATCCTCTCATGTGTTATTAATGGACAAGACCCCCCTCCCGCCCCCCATCCACTCAATGTCACCTCAGAGCGAAGAGGAAAATAATAAAATAATAAAACACCAGAAAGCTTCCGCCTATTAAATGATTCCATCTCTGTGAATTCCAGTGTGGTCCCAGTCTGATAAACTAGCTTCCCTGTTATTACTGCTGCCTGTCAAGACGGGGGTTGACTACTGTGCTGTTAAAAGTGAGAGATAGTCTAGCTGGTGTAAACTTTAGGTCTGTCAGTCTGTGCCCTTCTCTTCTCATATCTGAGGCGACTGAGATAAAACAGACACGCTGAGTGTGTATACCTGAACTGAAGCCCTCGCTGTGGGGTAATACAGGATTTGATTTTGACACCTGTCAGCTACATGCTAATGTGGAAATGAAGAGAATTATGCAGAGTGGAGGATGGCTGACTGATAAGAGGACTTAAAACACTGCAAGATATGAGTGAAGATACGAACATAATGGAGAGCACATTAGAGCTGCTGACAGAAACTTGGATTGTGACACCTGGAGTCCTAAGCGAGAGATAATGAGAGACATTCTCCAGTTAAAAATCTTCACTGCCGGCCCTACAGGTATTCAGATGTCTGTGTGGGCTGCAGCTGCTGATTTGTCTGGCTAATTAACTGATTATCAGAAGCTTAATTTGCTGAGGAAAGAATTTCTGGGCTGGGATTTAGGCCAACGCCGACTCCCAGACACTCGTGCACGCACACACACACACACGCATACGCCTCCCACAAGCGCACGGCAGAGCGTAACAAATGAAGTTTACAATAAAATTTAATTTAAGTGTTTACTGTAAAAGTGTATTGGCTACAGGGTTGACGACAAAAATATCTATAGGAGGAGGTTGTGTCCTTAACTCACTTGGCCTCCAGAGCCAGAGCGATGATCCCAGCAGCCAGCGGGGCTGAAGCTGACGTCCCCGTGTGAGAGTCTGTGCACTTTTGCCTTAGGTCTGTAGTCACCTTGGAGACGGGAGGAAGGAGAGAAGTGCACACAAATACAGAGGGTTAGACACAGTTAATATGACACGTTGAGTTTCCCACTGCAGCATGAGTGAAGTTCATTGTGAGAGAGGTTAGACAGGGGAGAGCTGGGGACAATGGGAGCTCTGCCTGCAGCAATCAGAGGAGGGGAGGAGGAAAAGGAGAGAATGGGCAGGTAGGTTCAGTCTCAGGTCTGTGGATCCCTGCCAGTGGGTCACAGCCAGGGCAGTGAATGTCAGCCAAGTCAGCCAAATCAGCCCAGCTAGGTCGCGTGGCGGTGAGACAGAGTATGTTAGCACTACGGGTACAACTCTGCTCTCCGTCTCTGCCAATGCCAGAAAGCTAATGAGGCCTGTCTGGGTCACGATGGGTACACGTCGGAAATGACAAGAAGCCAGAGGGCAAGGCGAGCTGTGAAGGTCAGGGACAGATTCTTGGTTTGCAACTTTTAGCCTGACAGATTGTGGCACTAATGGCCATTATCTGTGGAAAGAAGTGTACGTGTCACAGGAGTAAACAAAAGGAGGTGCCGACTGCACAAGCCAGCTTTTAATATCAGGCATCACAACACTGGATAAAACAACTGTCTTAGCTTATTGATTGTTTTTGGATTTCAGTCGCTGATTTAGTGATTCATTATTTATCAAGACTGTTGCTGGATAGAGTTACTACGATCTCAGTTTTCTATCATTTTAAAATAGATGTTTTCAAGTCTCCACCCTAGGAACTTTGTGATGGGCATTTGTTTGTTTACTGTGCTCAGACATTTTGAAATATACAGTATAACCCTCTAAATCCCACAACCACAATTGTTTTGAAAGGCACTTTTTCTTCAATTTGTTTTTTACAAAAATTACACCATTTATCATAGTCAAAAGCTGTAAAAACAGATGGTGAGATTTTAAAATCTCCAACAGTCTTTGAATGAATTATGAATGAGTAATGATTCCGACAGAAAAACAAACAAATCTGAGCTTAAAATAGTGATATTTACTCAAAACCACTTAATTATACGTCTCATTTAAAAAAACAGCTGTTTACACTGAAAAGATCATGTAAAAAACATGAAATTCTGCGCAACTTGGATGCCATTAATGACTCATCTAAGACCAACAGTCACATGACAAAAAATCAGCAAACCAACTGAATGACTGTTAACACAGAGCAGAGGGGAGAGGACAAGAGAAGTTGTAATCATATATATAATTCAGTATGTACAGCATGTGGAGTCCCCATTTTAACACCCAAGGGGACTCAGGAAAAGTGTTGCATATGCTGATACCAGTATATTCAAATTCTTGTCAAATAAAATATCCACAAAATTGAAATAGCTTTTTTCCCCTTTTTATTGAGAAAGTCTTTAGAAACAGTTATACTGCACAAAAGACATGTCAGACTGTGCTGTCCCTCCATAGAGGTACAGGACTTAAATTATATATTGCAGTAAAAAACGAGGCCACAGTGAGTAAAATGTCACAGGAACAAAAAAACGCCCTGAAACTGCTTGGGGTTTAACACATACCCAGCGCTTCAAGAGATGTCAGGTAACCAAATCCGTCCACTGAATGTGCTACTTGTTTATAAGTCTGGGGCCGTATTCTGCCTGTGATTTGACAGTCTAGACACAAAAATAGCGGATACAAAAATCTGACAAAGTGATCATAAATCTTCATTTTGGATAAACCAAAGCAGCATGAACTCACTGATAAAACAAATGGCTGCTTTTGACTACTAAAGCAACCATACAACAGCTGCGATAAATTTCAAAATGACTTCAATTTCATCAACTTGATGAGTTGTGTTTGCTCGCCCGCAGCATTCCTCTGGTATATTTTGGAGTGAATGGCAGATTTACGGTTGTTTTATGTTATTCTATGTCCCTGAGGCAAGCCTTTCTTCAGCTGACGAGCAGCTTGAAGGAAGCGTGTGGCATCTCTCAGTAGTTGTCAGCTTTGCTCAAGGTATGTAACATATCAGTCACTCTGACTTTGACAGTTGGATGGGTATTTTTGATTTGCGAGAGACAAGATTAATGTATATTTACAATCGAAAAGGGTTCGTTTTTAATGTACCTGCATCAACTTCAGCCTGACTGATAGAGCAAACACAAAAAGTATGAGGTGTTTATTTTTGCGATGCTGACATTTACACTGTGCTAGAGACTCAAAGTATAAAAACAATCCTACACAAAATCTGACATGTTCAAAGTATGAGTGTGTATGTGTGCGTACACCTACTATCTGTTTCTCCCCCGGGTTTCCAGAGCTGAAGGTTGTAGCGAGGGTGGAAGAGCAGGGCTCGCTGTACCACGGCACGTTGCCGGACTGCGTGGTGCTGCTGATGGAAAGGGTGTAAATGCTGTTGGTGTAGCCGTCACAGTTACAGCTGTCCTGCTCCCTGCCACCATTCCCAGAAGCCCACACAAAGATGGAGCCCAGCCCGCCACGTCCCTGTGGTACAGAAACACATATATGCTCACATGCACAGAACAGGTTTAAAAAAGAGACCAACAAGGGCTGGTTGAAGTGTGAAAAATTGCCTTTGACAAAGACGTTTGTCTCACTGCTTAAATACTTGTCACTTATGTGCTTTCGTGCAGAAGCAGTGAACTGCTGTGGGCACAATTCTTATTAATACATCATCATGTCAGGCGACTTATTGCGGCAGAACATCAGATAACAAATAGAAGAAATGTAATTACAATATCTACTCAAGCTGAATATAATTTAGGGGTATGATAAATGACAACATGATATCTGGCAGTGAGACCGTATGCTCCTAAAATACACACTCTGTGTGAGCGCTACATTTAGTCCAGTGAGGTCTGGACTTGCCAACAGGAGAACATTTTAGCACAGTAACAAAGCGTGTCGTTTGTCAACTCGGGGACATCGCTAAGATTAGATTGTTCCTTTTGTTCCAAGACGCACAAATCCTTTTTTATGCATTTGTCTCCAGCTGATTAGATTACCGCAACTCCTTAATCGCTGAAATGCCCCAGAAATCGATGCACCGCCTTCAGCTCGTACAATATACAGCTGCCAGAGTGTTCACAAGTTGTAGAATTTTTTTTGCACATTCTCTCAATTTTGGTCTCCCTGCGCTAGTTACCTATGGCCTTTTCAATTGATTTTTAAGTTTTACTGCTTATTTTAAGGCAGTGGCTGGTCTGCCCTCTTCCTACACTGCTGACCTTCTTTCTCTCACTACATAGCTCATAGCGGCCTGAAGTCTGCAGCACCAGTTGTTCTCCCCAGGGCCGGGCTGGAGACAGAGACAGAGGGCAGCAGGGCATCTGCAGCCAGGGCTCTAAAATAGCCTCAGGATAGAGAACAACCTCAGTGTCCCTTTTGCTAAAGTCATACAGAAACATTTTTTAAACAGGCTTTTAATTAGTTTTACTTTTGCTGTCATGTTTTATTACACTTTTCCTCTCCCACAAAATATATTTAGCAATGACTTTTTTTCCTTTGTCACACCTTATTAACGCGCTGCCTTTGATTTGTTTGTCTGTGAAGCGTTTAACAAGTGTTTATTTTAAAGAGCTGAATAAATGACGGTATCTGCCATCACAATTTACTCACAACTCACTTTTCTAATCAGCGTTAATCACACCTTGTCAATACAAAGTTAATGAAACACTTAAAAACGTATTTAATGTCTTTGTTTGAAAAATCTTTCATCAGAGTGCAAACCCAGACACTGTGACATTCAGAGTAAAACTTAAAGATTAAAAACTTGTATTCTTCCACGCACAGCTGAAACAAGTGGGCAGATAAAATACATTATTTTTGGAGAACGAAATAAGAAACCAAGCAATGCATATGGTGAAGAAACAGATGAAAGAAAGTGGAGGGACCTCTCTTAAATCCCACATATAGACAGCAGGAAAAATGAAAGTTGATGGCAAGCAAGACTTTAATAAGGTGAGAGAAAACACATGTATAGCATTTCTTCCTCCCTCCCTCTCGGTCAACTACAGATAGACAAAACTAGACACAAAGGAGCATAAAAACAAGCGTTTGATGGAAAAAGCTGCAGGGCTGTTTTACTACTCCTGTTGTTAAAGATTGTGATAGACTGTCTGTTCTGCTCTCTGCCTGCTTGAGTCTGCCCTGGCTGTTAAAAAAATAAAAATAAAAGTCCTGTCACATCATCAGTTCCAGTATTTTGGCTTCGCAGTCCTGTCAAATATAAAGATACTGAAATCTTTGCTTCCTTATCACTGCCGTCGCAACACTGTTTTCTCTGGCTCTGTTAATCACATTTTAAGCTTGCCTGTACAAAAGGACTTCAATTTCACCTGAACACAGACTTCAAATGAGCCTCTTCAGAGTATTTTTAATAGGATTATCCATTTAATTTTCCTAATGGATTCCTACATCTCCATCTCACAAATTACTACAAATTTTTTTTGGGGGGGGATTTCCTTCAAAGGTGTGTGTGATGCTGTCTGAATCCTATCCTATCATAACACAAGGTTCTTAAAGCTCTGGCTAATACGACTAAAGCTTCCAGCCCAATTTATGACCTGACGCTGCCTTTGCTGCAGGTTACAGAGGCCAAACGATAACGCTTCGGTGCCAGGGGGTTATCTCACTGCCAGGAGAACACACGCTGAACCAGAAAGGTCCTGTTGTGCTGCTGTCAGGCAATTTCTCCTCACTAAAACCCTGTGATATGTGGCGCATTTCACATTTCGGGGATGTGACATCTGAGTCATACTTTTCTTCCGAATATTTGCAGTTTTACTCATTTATACGGCAATTACCAAGTCTTTGATTCTGACTATTGTTCTGCATCACTGGCAGCTGCTCTGATTCTACTTTCTCCCATCTCAAATCTATCATGTAGCTGTTCCGCTAACGCCTTTCGATGCAGCATGCTGACACATGAGAAATGATGACATTAGCCTTAGATAATATGTCATACTCTTTCATGTCTCTATCCAACCCTAAAGGGCCAGTCAGAGGGCAATTAGCAAGCTCTCCTTGAGTTTGTCCTTTCCGACAGTGCATCTCAGAAAGATAGCCTCAGTTAAAAATTCATACAAAATGATTGTGTATGTGGGTAGAAAAATGACAACGGATTTTCAGTTTTTTTTATGCTGGCAGGAGAGAAACTGCTCCATATGTAGCTTAAAAGGAATATTTCAGTGTGATGAAAAATACATTAACAGTATTCCCTGCCTTGCTGAGGGTTAGATGAGAGGATCGATACGCTCTCATGTCTGTACGGAAAATATGAGCCAGTCGCCGGTTGGCTTAGCATAGCATGGGAACAGGGGAAGCAGAGCCTCACCTCTGAAGCTCAGTAATAAACACTTTATATCTTCTTTAACTAATCTGTACAAACATTTGATTGTAAAAATGAAAAAAATTGCCATTTTTCTAAGGGTTAGTCAGATCATTTCTCTGCCTGGACCACCATCATGAAGTTACCGGTTTGACGTCTGCTTCACAATCTTTTTGTATTTTCCTGCCTTCATCTGAGCTGAAAAACATCCCTAACTCCAAACAGCCATTTTCTGCAATGCTTGACCCTAGAGTCAACCTTACCTTAACTCCAAGCAGTGATCTCTGTGATGTCTAACCATGATTTATCCTGTGCCCAACCCCAGCTGTTGAGGGCAATTTTATGGGAAACACAGTTTGAATCAGAAACTGACTTTGACACTGGGAAGGAAAAGAAATAGTCTCTAAAGCCCCATACGCTGTTGTTTTCACATATTGTTTTCTGTACAAATTAGACAAACATGTAAATTAGTGAGCTTTAGAGACTAAGCCAGGCTCACTCTTCCCCTCTGTTTCTGAAGTACGCTAACCATCTGCTGGTTTCAGCATCATAATAACCACACAGACAGGACAGTGCTATTGATCTTCTCCTATATTTCTCTTCAAAAAAAAGGAAGGCAATAGCATATAATGTCTCACAAGTACAAATTGAAGTCTCTTTTGAAGAGCTGATGTGAGTTTGATAGTGATGCTAGAAGCAAGAAACAAGGAAGATATTAGTAGATTAAAGTGGGAGCTTATGCTCTGACTGACCTTGGTGATTCCCTGGAGGAAAGCCTCCTTAGCCAGCTTGGCAGGTCCGTCCAGCGACTTGCCATCGTCCTCCGGTCCCCAGCTCGCACTGTAAATGTGGATGTGCTGCGGGTTGAGACTTAAAGAGTGGGCTTCCACCACGTCTGTGACCTCGCCATCCAACATACGAACTCCTGTAAAATGAACAGGCATTGCCAGGCAGATAAAGTTACCAACCCAGAGACGAGAAAAATGGAACGGCAAGAGTGGCAGTATGACAGATTGTAAAGAGAAAGTGTGTGTATGGATTTAAGCTTCAGATGGGTAGAGAGGTGTCAAAACCTGATTGGAAATATAACACAGTATGAGCTGACAAGAAGACAAAACTTGTAATAAAAAGAGTAAAAAGGAATCGGTCGGACTGTAAATTCCTATTTGATCTTCTGCCACAAAAAAACCCCCCAAAACAAACAAATAGAAAAACAGGACAGACAAAAGACTTCACAGGAAAACCAAAGACTTCACAGAGTTCCAGTTTTAATGAGTAAGCATACAAAGCTTCACCCACAGACGCTGCTCCGATGGATGCTACATTATTTTACCAACACATGAACAAACACCCAGCTGGTTGTTAAACCAAGAAAAGCTACTTTCCTGACCCCCACCAAACACACGGTGCTGACAAGTTGACAAACCTTACAGAGTGCAGGAGAGAAAGGGGAGCACATGCACACGGATACAAAGAGTTTTCAGAGCCTTCGACAGACTGGGGAGTCCACAGGGTAGCACTGAATGTCACCTTTCATCATACCTGAACACAACCCTGTTTGCGCCTTTGAAGTGAGCCGCCTCAGATCAGTCCTCTGAACATTAATGGCTGTAGAGAGGCGTGAAATGAACAGCCCTCAAATAAGGTCCATTACTGGGAGAGGACCCCCGGACCTCACAGGCAACACCACGACTGTCGACGTCCACATTAAGACTTCAATAATCCATTCTAGACAACCTGCCTGGCCCTGAAGGCAGAAACACACGCCAGAAGCGATGTAGCCAAAGCAGTAATTACTCTGTTGGCAATGGGATTCACAGTAACACAAGTTTGAATACTGAGTAGCCTGAAAAAAGAACTCTTAACTGGGCTAAACATGCAACATAAAGCACAATGTTTGCTTGGTTGATCATTATGCCAGGGCTGTACTGCAGCAGTAATGATAATCACTGTCGTAGCAATTCTCATCAACTTCCTGCAGCTAAACAATTCCTTATCAACGCATTGCTGTGAGAGTTTCATGCAGCTCCAGCAAGTTAGAGTTAGCAGGTAGGCATGCAGTGATAAGTGTGTGTGTGTGTATGCGTGGTCACAGAGGGAAAACAGGTACAGTGGGTGAAAGGAAACGCAGAGCGGGCCAAGTGGGGTCAATTACTGTTTTTACACAACAATCACTAATCATTGCCCAGTAAGGATACACACATTAAGGCTCCCCGCCTGTGAAACTGGCTGCTTGTGTATACACACACACACACCACTGGTATTTGGGGGCACATCACAGCTGTTTATAAACAATCTGCTGACCCTGTGACGTGAACAGATTCATAGAGGAGTAATTTATGAGAACAGGGCCAACGTGTGCCTCCGTCGGGAGATGAATGGTAATGAAGACAAAGAAGGAGAGTTATGAGGAACATCTGTGAACAGGACTGCTCAGGGCTCCGCTGAGTCTTGTTGGCTGCCATCATGTCACTGACAGATTGTTTGGTGACAAAAGTTACTAAAAGCCTCCCTGGAATTATTTATCAAGCCCAAACATTTTCAGAAAACAACAACCTTTCAGAGGCGTGATTTAAATAAACCCTTCTGAAAAATGATCTTCTCTCTTAATTCTTATCTGGACACAATGACAGCTTTATTATTGTTCAAACAAGAGCCCATCTTAAGAGTCTTATTTTAACCAGCGTCTTCGGCAGATGATTTATACAGTGGTATGGAGAGATGTCCTCTAGGTTTTGAAGTCAGTTCCCCTGGCATCAACATAATATTAAATTTAGGCTTCACAAAGAACTCAACAAAACACTTAAAAAATTGAACTGGCTTTTTAATGTAATTGGCGGAAGGAAGGAGGACTGGGGGCCAAGTGCCAAATTAAAGCAGAGTGAGTTATAACATTAGCTGGTCTGAATAAGAAAATATTCACACTGTCAAAACCCTAAAGTTCTGTAAATGTCTTTTCAACAATAACAAATCAGGTGTAGGTGCTATAAAAATAATAGAAATGCACATAACCCGTATAAAGAGACTGTCCCTTTAAATGAGATGCTGGACTTGTGAAGTAGCGCCACTACAGCGTTGTTCCAGTCATTCCCTGGCTGAAATAAATCAATGCAATATATTCCTGTTAATTCTGAAGTCTACACATTTCTATGCATTGTTCTGGCAGTTTTAACAAAGGCACAGCAGCTCAAGGACAATTCTCTGCAGCATACTCTCACTTGTGCACCTGAACAGGGAGTCAAGCAGTTGGTAAAACACAGTCAATGGCCCAGAAAGAATTAAAAAAAATCAGCTTAAAAGTCTGTTACTGGGTTAAATGTTAAGACAGCAAATCTGTGATTCTGATTATGATCCTGGACTAAACAGAGCCAAGCTGAAGCAAATTCACTTATGTGTTAATTAGTTTGAATGTGATTTTTTGTGCACATTATGCCTAATTAAATAACATTAAACTCATTTAAATTTATATTATTTCTAATTAAACATGCCTCGTAATTAAAAATCCCAGTGGTGTACTTCACTCACCTCCAATTTTAGCATTGAAGGCCACACCTACACCGCACACGTCGTTGTTGGCTGCTGCTGCAACTTCTCCTGCACATCGAGTTCCGTGTCTGGGAAGAGAGACAAAGTCACAAAGGAGACTAATGAAAAAAGAAGAAGAGGGATTACAAAGAAACAATTTACACATCAAGCAGGAGCATCACAATATCTCAGCCAAATACTGAGAGCAAAAAGCAGCAATTGTTTGAGCTCAGTTTGGCTAAAAATACACCACAGTTAAAAGAGAAGCATAAACGCAGTGACCCTTTTGTGACTGCAGCAGACTCGTGTCAGAGTGGCAACAATAAGTGCCACAGAGCTTCATATGCCTCACTGACTGAACTATTCAGTACAGTCACTGTAGAAATCAAGACTTTCTTTTTACAACGCAGATAATGACAACCTTCATGGTGAACATGACTTGCAATTAGAAGATCTGAGGACACAGAACATTTATTTTCACACAGCACGACGAGCACCAACAAGCCAGTGGAGGTGCAAAGACTTCATTGTTTTTGTGCAGGTGCACCATCAAGGTTTAGAGAACCACAATTATACATACAAAGGAGAAGGGGGTGTGCTTTGAGCGAGAGAAAAAAAACGGTCACTTGATGACAAAAAATGTCTAGCTTTGTATTTTCTTTCCTACAACTTCCATTTCCATTCTAATGTTAAAAGGCAGTGAAATTATCTTTTCTTTAATCGGCTTGAGCAATTGGTTTCACGTAAGACATTATGATATTTGGCTTTCTGTTTTAAGGTTACGTCAGCCAGTGTATGTTTGTCAGCAGGTCTATGGAAAAACTACTGGCCTGATTTTCATGGAAAGAAAGAGAGACCAGAGACTGGACATGTTAGACTGCAGCAAAGTCCAACATTTTAATCAGCCCCAATGTAACTTTGGGAATGAATGCCTCTGTTCTCTAATAGATAGGTGATAGAAAAGGATGTATATAGGGGATACAACCATGACCCTGTTTACACTTGGTCTTAAAATGCATCTTGGTCGTTTGGATCACAAGCGGACAGATGAGACACAACGCCATTTACAACTGTGTGTATCATGCTGACAACTCCGACAGAAGGTGAAATTGCCCCGCCCACATTTACTACTTTAGATAACAACAACAACTTGAGTCGCTAGTTGCTTTTCTGGCTAGCAAAACTCTGATAAACCACCCGGTAAAGATTATCACTACAAAATATATGTGGTCAAGCGTGTTCTAGGCCACCTCAGCAAGTGGTTTGAGTGATCCGATCACATGCATCTTGGTCCCTGTTTAGACCTGCGTTCTATATCATGACAGGTGTATTGCTTCAGACCAAACGAAGTGCGGAGTGTGAATTTGTTCCGGTTGGCTCATTCCTAACAATCACATTTTGTATTAGCGCTGCACCAGTAAACTAGGGACTAACTTTGATTGTTGCCATGAATATTCAAAGTTATAGAGAAATACTTTAATTTAAACCACATTTTATGCTAGAAACTCCCTAACATGTTAACACACAATGCGCCTACATAGGAATGTTCTTGTACAGCTTTAGATTCATGTACCTGTGAGTGAGTGAATCGGTGGATATATGCAGTAGTTCCACAACCTTCTTCTGTTAATACCAGCCACTTCAGAGATTTTCACTTCTACTCAGATTGTGAGGAAAAATTATTTGAAACCTTTTCTCCTGTTGTACAGCCTACAGGGTTATGACTGCTTGTGCAGCTTACACTTCCAATCAAAAGAAACTGAGGTGAAACCTGAGGACAAACACAAAGACTTGTCGAAAAATAACTTTACCTTGACAGTCACTAGCCATCCAAATGAGAAAAGAGATGTTATCGATGTACATGAATTATTCACCGAGTCCTTCATTATTACCTTCAACCAGTCTTAAGTTTCAGAGAGAGACAGGTTCTCCATAGAGTGTTGTCTGAAATACAGCAATACTCTCAGATAACATGCTTTATCAACTACAGATCCGGTCTGATAAAAAACAATGAAAAGTCTAAACTGAAACCTTTACAGCTTTGCATCATTCCAGGCAAAAAGGTAATCGTTAGTGAGATGGATCTAATTTGTTTCATTGACTTCAGGGGCTGAAGCGGTGTGATCAGACTGCGAATGGATGGAGCACAATGAGCATTTGGCATTTAACACAGGTCATTAAGATTGTCTCCCGATTACAGTGCAGATATCTGATTAGGAGGTGTACAGTTTCACACCCATCTCTGGGACGTGCTGTGTGAATGTTATCGGAACAAAGCTAATTACATCCCCAGTATTGTTTTGGAAGAGCCAAAAAATGACTTCCTTTTTTTGATCTCCCAACCTCCCCCAATGATGAGGCGGAGGACAAAGTCGTTTCACAGGGTCAGAGCATGGCTACGCCTCCAGCTGGGATCCTGATTAGACTCTGTGTAGCTCTGTGATATATTACCCACCCGCTAATTCACTCTAAAACATTTTACCAGAGGATCACTGCTGTTCTCTTCCTTATTCTTCTTCTGTCATTCTTTTTTTTTTTTTTACTTGCTCAGAATTTAAAATGTCAAAGAACAAAACGCACACAAAAAACCTATGTGGAATAAACATTGTTGCTCCTAACAAATCATTTATCACATGACCTGGGTTGTCAACAACTACAAGCATTAAAGTGATTTTTAAACAAGTAATCAACTGGCCTGACAGGGCATATTTTTCACTGACGGATATGCCCTTACACAAGGACCTTGGCACAACATATGGCAGGGTGTAATACATCAGAAACGCAATTAAATTATTATCATTGCTATCAAGAGGTTAAACTACATTGTTTTACTGCTAACTAGCTTGTATAAATGGCAGCAGTTGACGGAGAGTTGACGGCTCCCTCCAGAACAATATATGAACTCAGGGGTTAAGATGGGACTGATAATATAGGAGAGGCAATTTCTTATCAGCGGCCATTTCTGTGAGAAACGCCACTTGAAATGGGCTAATGACCCCATAGGCAATAGAGAATCATTATAATTAACATGCTGAAATAAGTGCATTTGTCTGATTATCAAAGAAGCAGAGTATGAAAAATCCTGAGGCATAGTCCACATTCAGTCATTCAGCTTTGGGCGTGTTGATCTCTGTACAGCAGGACACCTCTGTCTGCATGCAGACCTTCAAGTGAGTATCTATTGTTTAATCAGAGCTGGAGCGGCACAGACCTGCCCACTCATTACATTTTAGCTCACCACTGTGCGCCTGACAATGTCTGACTGACTGACTCTACAAGCTCGTGCACACAAGTCAATCATGTTATTATGTGCTGCAACACTACAGAGTGGGTGCTGAATGGCGACCGTCAGTCATTTCAAGCCAGAAAAAAATAGTGTGCAAGTGACTAGATTGTAAATAATATTCTTTCCCTTACTACAAAAGTATGTGTGAGAAGACTGTTTCATGACATTGAGAAAGCTGGCCATCAGTGCTCCTCAGGACAAAGCACAACTTCACTAACTGCGTTTTAGATTTTAATGTGCCTGCTTTACATAAAACATAAAAACACAAGTAAAAGATCTGTTTTTGAAGACATACAAGACACTAAGTGCTTCCTCTGTAATTTAATGTAGCAGTGGGTCGCTGCTGCACACCGTTCTCCATTTTATGCAGGTTACAATTTATGAGTTATTTTTTTTGGAAATTATCCCTAAAAATGATGAAGACAACTTTAGGTTTGCATGTGTTTGTTTTAGTTTGAAGCTCAGCTACATTTTAAAGCAATTTGCATGTCACATTTCTTTCCTGTGGTGAAACACTACTGTGTAAACACAGAGGAAAATAATTTCTAATGGGAACACATTCTCTTTACTATCCAGGGAGCCTGCGAGCATCCAAACTGGCCCAAAACACATATAGTCAGCACCACAGCCAGCCAGATGGCTGGGTCCAAAATACTACATGCTTGCAATGTGCAGGCATTTGCAGTTGAATTAAACTGCAAATAGCAGTTTAATGTCAACTCTTAATGACTTTTACTTGTAAACAAGCAAACAAAAAGCTTGGCTCACAGCCTTGCCTTTTGAAACAAAGATGTTCTGAATTTGTTTCTGGGAAATAAAATATATTTTTTTCTTTTTTAATATCTGATTTGCAATGTTGTGATTCAACCAAACAGACACAGCTCAACCTGAAAACAATGTGCTGCATCATATTTAATATTCAAATGGAAGTCAAAGAGGGTTAATACTTTGACATGAGGTCTGCAGCCTTAGCTGAAAATACCTGCACGTTAAGTTATTGTTTTATACACGGCATCGTAAAATAGGCTTTTGTGCTCCAGACAGCACATATCCTCAGACCGAGGGGCCACAGATGTGATGCCAGGCAGGGAATCAGCCAGGATGGAAGAGTGAACACCAAGCCAGAGGCCCAGGAAGACGTTTATAGAGAGGTCGCACACAACAAGATGCAGCTGTTTTCAATACTATCTGCATGTGCACATGCATGTGTGTTTGTATGTGTGCAAGTGAGTGATTGGCCTGGATTGAATTCAGCTAAACCAGCCAGACAGCTTAATATATCCAGGGAGGCTCAGTCGTTCCAGAGCAGACAAAGGGGTTGCAGGCGAAGCCACAATTCTATCTGTCAAATATCCATGAAATGAAATGATTTCCGAGACACTTTACTGAATGCCTCCATTCTATAACCATTTAAAATAGATTGGAAGAGGTCTCAGACGCAACGACTGTTGAGGTCATGTGTAAGTGTAGCTTGAAAAGCCAAAGTTTATACAATAGATGTGGGAAAACAACAAGACACTTTAAAAATAGTGGGCCTCATCTCGGAGAAAGACAATCACAGTAAATAAATCATTAGAGTGTGAGCCGGAGGAGGGCAAAAGCTACACGCTTTGTGGAAAAGACAAGCTGTGGAGAAAACACCCAACAAAGCTTAAATAAAGCTCGTAAAAAAAGGCAGCTGAACTAAAGACGCTCTATTCACACACCAATGTGACCTCCCTTATCTTATCAGAAGGAGCAAAGGGACAGAGTGAGGTAATGCTTTTATCTCTGCTCCTCAGGACAAGGCACCATATTTGGTCAAGTCATTGCCCCACCATTTACTGGAGAATGTAGACATGTCACCCAACACAATCTCTCTGGACATGATGCAATCTAACCACAGACCATACAGGGTCAACATTATGGACACGACACACTACTAATTTACAGTATGCAATCGCTCAACCAAGTACAATTTCTGTGAAATTAAATTGCGTCAGCTCCTTTAATTTGTGCATTATTCCCCTTAAAGCACACGCCTCCTCCTTTTTCTTTCTGGACTTATCTGTTCTGTCAGACTGGTATACAGAAAAATCATCACTTGGTTGAAAGCTGCAGTCCTATAATCCAGGATTTAGCAAAGTTTCAGTGAAACAACAGACACTGCAGTTCCTGATATCCCCTTGGAAAATGATGTCGGCACAAAAGTGCTCCAGGCCATCATCACAAGCGTAAGATCCAAGCCCCTAATGGGAAAACTAAAACCCAGTTTGTCTACTCATACTACAAACTGATCACAATATTTATTGGTAAATAAACAACCTCCTTATTTACTAATGACTTATTCCATGACTTCGTCACAAAAACAATTTGCTAAAGTGGCTTTGGAAGTTTTTTTGTGTTATCACTGTAAGACACATTGGGATGGGATGGGGAGCAGTTGGAAGAGGTGGAATTTGACTATATCCAAAGCACTTGACACAACCGGTTTACAGCCGTTCTGCACGAGCTACTTGCAGCAAATGTTTAGATTTTTATTCTGGTGTCAGATTTCACTGCTTTATGTCACCATGGCAGCACAGACGGATGTGTTGTATTTGATCAGACTGCACGCATATCCTGGTTTAAAAATATTCCTGACAATAACTGTGTTTACATTCTCTCATTAACTTTGTTTTATGAGTGACAGTGACAAGGTTAACCTTGTCTCATTACTGAATATGAGATGATTTCCAGCAGTCACAGGATCTACGCTCTGTCGTTCTCTGACAGAGAACTGAGTCTTCCTCCACAAGCAGCTCATACTGACCAATCACAGTTTTCTGCTGTCTCCATACAGCATCTCTGTTGGTGCTGCAGCCACCATGTGTACATTTTTGAGGAGGCTCAGGTCACATATGGCATAGCCTTTGGTGGCACTAAATGTATAACTCCTTAATGCAGAACTATAGTTCACCATATGAGGGTGCACATGTGATAACAGAAAATTAAACATCAGGGGCTGACGTATCCTGACTAAATCCCTAATGAGGGTCAAGCTCCAATATCTATATTTCTCATAATGCAGTTTGACAGCCTCTTTCATTAGACTCTCCCCGTCTCCTAAATGGCCGTTTTTCTACAATTTTACGCCTCTGGTTTACAACGCAATCTCTAGTAAAAATTTTATGTTTCAAGTTTTAGAAAGCTCCTCCAGAGTCACAGAAATTTTACACAACTACTTTAACAAGCTCTTCATAATAAATTAACTGCACTTAGATAAAATCCGTTGAGTGCTCCTTAAACCAAATTAATGGACCCAAATGATTCTACAAAAGTCTCACTGTTTTGCAGGTGTGACCACCAGTAGTTGAGTGAGAAAAGCAATTATTTCCACAAGCTGACCAGGCATACTCTCTCACACAGCCCCAGAAAGAGAAAGACATGTATTAGAGCACTGAGAATTAATGTTTACAGATGGTAGATGAATATGATCACACATACACTCATGTAGTGTTTGGGGTTTTGTTGTATAGAGCATGTGTGCTGAATATGCATCACCAAGTGTGACTGATGTCTAACCCATGCTTGGCTAAACTGTAGGATCTGTCTCTTGGCAAAGCTCTGTTGGTTTATATCTGTTTTTAGAGGGACTGAATAGGGTCCGTTCATCGGAGCTGCCAAAAGGATTAGACTATTCTCCACTCAGCTCAGCTGTGGCCTCCGGCAGGTCTGTTCAAATGGTTACACTGGAGTGTGAAGTGGAGATATGTTCATTGTGTGGTCGAACACAGAGATGCAGGAGAAGATGATCAATTTGTTTAAATTCTGGAATTTTAAGTCTTGGGTTTGAGAAAACGACACACATGAAATAACTGCCTTCTCTGGTACTGTAAAGTGGCAGACAGTAGAGAAACACTTTGGAGAAGTTGTCCCTCCATCATCAGGCAAATATGGATAGACAGTAAGTGTCATGACCGTTTGCGCCTGTAGGCAATTTAGAGTGTCCAATCCATCTGTGTTGCATATCCTTATGTGGGAGGAAGCTCAGGCGGACATGGAGGGAAAAAATCTGACTCTTCAAAGATGGGGGCCAGAAATCGAAATGTATTTTTTACTGTGCGGGAAACATCTGTGCTACTCTCTGCAGAAAATTCATTACTCTGCTATATAAAGCACTACGGTAGGAGAAGAAATAAATAATTTTAATGGGGCTATTGTGGATAGAATGACCATTGCCCAATGATAAGGTATCTGCAAAGGACATAAAGGAAAACAAGGAGATGTATAGCCACTGTGGGTTACTGAAAATAAACTAGATATAGTCTGTCAAGCTATAAAGCTTTTTCAAATTATTCCGAATGGCTCGAAAGGAAGTAACCTCATGGGAAAACAAACAAACTGCTAAACATCAGCTAGCATGCCTAAGCTGGACCATCTTCACACAGACAACTGCTTTAATATGCCATTTAATCGTATCCAGTCAACTGAGCAGGATGATACTGACTGACTTCAGGCGATCAGACTGCCACGTCTAGTCACCATAGGCTATACCTCACTGAAATTCAAAAAAACAGCACCATTCAATCACACTGTCCTTTTCTAAGACGAAAATAAATAGCAGGGAAACAGACAGAAAGCCAGAGGAATTGGGTTTAAGAGTGAAGTCCCTGCCAACATCACCTCCAAAAAAAGTCTGCATGTCTATCTGGAAAATAAACAAGCCATCCCCGGCAGAACAAACAAGACGAAGGGGAAGCAGAATTACATTATTCAGGCTTGACAAAGGGTTGCAGCTTTGTAAACAATAATTGATAAACTCAGTGTAAACAGTGGAGGGCATTTATCTGCAGCGTGTGACTGCCAGAGTAAATACAGAAAATATTTTTTATACGCAGGTTCCCTTCTCCTTTTGTTCTTTACCCATTCACACACTCAAAAGTCCACTTAAGAGTCAGAGGAAACTTTTGTCAAACTGTCAAGACTCACAATGAAAAATTAAGCCTTACAATGAGGCTTAAACAAGTTTCCTTTTCACCTAAGTTTGCTCACTTTTTGCTGACTGGGAGCAGAGTTTACTAGTTTACCGACATCTTCTTCATGCAAAAGTGGAGTGAGTAACAACTGCTTCCATTCAGCACCACGAGCTCTGCACTGACTCAGGTATCTCTATTTGAAAAATGTCTTCTGCAATGTCTCCATAATCCACCAAGGACAAACTATATCTCTTCTGTTGTCGAAAACATACTTGACATAAGAGTGCAAATGTGAAAGCTTGAGGAATGCCAATTGCACACAAAGTTGTGTTCTAAAATGTGTCAGCATCAGACTCGACGCAGCTCAGTGCGACCTGCTGTGGCAAACACTGTAACAGAGGAGCTAAAGCAGGCGACGCAGGAGGAAGCTGTCTTCTTTGATTTGTGCTCTCTTTCAGTCTGATTTGTCCCGTATCGCACCCTTGACGACTCTGGTTTATTACCTCTATACAGACATATATATGCATGCAGCGTGGACAGCGGGGCTGTGGATTCACAGAGCAAGGGACGGGCGTTTTAATTTGCATTCACATACTTAAATAGGGAACGTCTCAGGCCTTGGAAGCCACTTGTCTGACAGCATTTTCCCAAGGACACAGTACCCGCACACAGCATTTAACCCCACTGCCATTTTTCTGGTGCTGCAGCCAGAATTCCAAGTGGATTGAGAATTATTTTCTGTCAACTAAATATTGAACAGTGACACATTAAAATTGTTGTGTTTACACAGAAGGACATAAACACTTAACCTCTAGAGTTTGTGGCTGTCACGCTGTGATTTAAGCAATATGGTTGGAAAAGTAAGCAAGAAACGAAAGGATCTTTAATACCATAATTGTACTAAGTGCGGTTTTTTGGAATAATTTGTTAATATTGCAAACATCTGTATGTTTTATTCATCAAAGAAAAACTCCAGAAAAGTTTCACATTTGAAAAATAGGTCAGAACATTAATTCCTTGCTTATACTAGTTTTAATTCACAAGCAACATACTAGTTCATATTAGTGAGTCCTACATTTTTAAAGAGAAAACCCCTTTCAAAACATATAATTAAATAAAAGTTCCCAACCGCTTCACCTTTAAATAACTGCACGGCTTTCTTTCATCTATCTGTTCCAAGGGATGCCTACCCGACCTTGACTAATGTCATAAGAAATCAAGAATTTAATGAACTGAAATAATGAAAAATCTGTGTCTGTTCTGCAGCGACTGGCGCAGGTGCATTTACCATTTTTCCTTTCCAGTGTTTCTGCTGAATAAGCACTTTCATGGTCAGAGAAACAAATAGCCATGCACCACCAAGGGTAAAGCAATTTGATAGGGCAAGAAAAGGGTGCAACCACTTCTCTCGGTCTTTCTCAATGCCATCAACCAGCCAGCACACATCTTCCTTCAACTTCCCAGCCTTGAGTTTAGGTCACTTAAGTATTCTGGTGCTGATGGGTTGGTTTGGAGTGAAGGGCACGCGAGGCTGTGTAGCACGCCAATCATTTTGCAATAGAGGCTGTCACTGCACAATCTTACGGTGCAGACGTGTGGATCTCAATTAATGGAGCCCTGCGAAAAGTTCACTACGGGAGCTAATAGCTCTCCACAGGGAAGTTAGAGGGATGGAGATGGTAAAAACGGAATGAAAAAAAATCCATCACCACACCAAAGAGCTCACCTAAATTAAAATAAGTCAACTGAAAAAATCAGCACAGTAGTGTGCCGTTCTGATTTGGAATGAATACGACCTAAAGTGAATTTGGTAGCAGTTTTAGACATAACATGAGAAGGTAACAGCCTTCATCATCTTTTAATGATTACTTTTACCCAATCAGGACCCCGGAGGTCTCAGCAATGTGAATATAATTGAATATCACTTAACTTAATGACTCAAAACATTTAAGGTTTTAATCGGTTGATTTATAAAGAACCCCCAGGTGAAATTCCTTTTTTTCTTAATTATACAGTTTAGATCAGTTAGATTGATTGTATTTATTTAAATCCGCCAAAAAACTGGATACAGGTGTCTGAAGACAATAAAAAACTATAGGATGCTGATGACTGTGATCTGCGGTTTAAATATATATATATATATATATCAAAAGAACTTCCCTTTTTCAAGCAAATATAATGATGGAATCTTTTCATTTCAGATATTAAATGTTTTTTTTTTTTGCATGAGTAATGCTGCATGAAAGTTGATAAAGACATAGAGAACATTCAAATTCAAGCACATTCCTAACCATAAAGACAATCATTCATATATATATATGTTTTGATGTGTCTGAGGAGCTTCATTTTTCACTTGTTGCCTCTTTATCACTACGAGGGTTTGAAAAGTCACTAAATCTAG
Organism: Serranus cabrilla; assembly: GCA_903364295.1. Lineage (NCBI taxonomy): Eukaryota > Metazoa > Chordata > Actinopteri > Perciformes > Serranidae > Serranus > Serranus cabrilla. The sequence continues at coordinate 424,189 of CAFUXE010000331.1, forward strand.
CAAGAAAGTCACCAAGTTGGCAACAATCTTAGTGAAATCTTGTTGAGATCATGAAAATGAACAAAACATACATATTCCACAAGTTTGGTCTCATAAACTGGTACATGTGTAAAGGTCAATGCATTACAATATCCTGATAATGATATATTACACAGCACAGCCCTCCCTGCACTCGCCGAGGTTCCTGCCTTAATGACAGACTGCAGACAGGTTGTGAAATCAATCCTTTTATCCTATGCTGGAGCCCCACCCTCCATGTCCACATCACGCTGACATAATGGAGTAAAAGTGAAGTAAAGTAGAGAAAAATAAGACAAACATTGACATGATGAAACGCAAATGGATTACCTGCTTGGCCAGAATTCAACCAGCCTTCATCTTTGCCTGCAGCAACCCCTTCAACAATATCTGCCAGAACTGCCAACTCAAGACTACAGAGGATCTCGAAGGATAAACCCAGAGATGAGAATTCAAAAATCAGCCTTGCGTGTCATCAGTACAAATGAACTGGCCTTCATGGCTATAGAAAATGCCCGCCTCCGAGTCTCTTTGCTTTTTGTTGTCCTATGAATATATTCATATAATCTCATTGTGAGGGGGTTGTGAGCATTACTCACTGTCGGCCTGCATTACTCTGTGGTGATTTACATAACTCATTGGATAAAATTTGTCCACAGGTCACTCCAAACAGCACAGCTCCACGCTGTAGACACGAGACACACCCTTGCTTTTCATTCCATGCCCCCAAATTGATCCAGTCCGAGATAATTGCTTTGGCAATTTCACTGGCATGGGTGGTAGAGTGTGTGTGAATGCAAATATGTGCACAAAAGGATTATGTCGCTGATAGCACCATGAATCGCAGATCCCTTGCAGCTAGAGTTGGAGCAGCAGCACTCGAGACCTTTCAGGTTCCCCCTGGCGGTTGTCTGCAGTACCAACCTAAACACTTCCATGTAAGAAGATGGGACGTGGGCTAATTACACATGAAACAAATGTTTTCCCAAAGCTGCCTGCTGTTCAAGCCAATGTATGTTCAAGTGTTTTCGTGTGGCTGACATGATGATTGACAGCTGTGACTGAATCCCAACTGTATTTGATGTGCTTTGTGAGTGATGTATATGACCTGAAGCAAATATGTGCAAATAAGACATGAGAACCTACCCCCTATTTGCTTGGCAGCACAGTTAATTGGTGCATGTGCAGATGCTTTAAAAATGACACGGTTTCTTTTTGTCTTATCTCTGCAGGGTTAGTGGCTGCAAAAGGCGCACAATCCTTTTGTGATTTCGCCTGTCGCCTGTGTGTGCGTATGTGTGAGCGTGCGTGTCTTTCTGAGGTAATAGCGTGGTGCAGTTGGGAAGCTGAAGAGAACCAGAGGCAGGGAGTAATCCCCTCCAGTAGTGCTTTGTTCCATCAGCAGGACAGAGTGGGATCTACTTTACACTGACAGAAAAGGCCGGGGTCGCTCTGCATGGCTGCTTGAGCTGTCGGCAAGGACAAGAAACAACCCTCTGCTCAACAAAACTGCTGATGCTAGCCTCTTTCAAGATGAATAAATACCATAGATGAATAGATCATGTTTCAGATGAGGACAGAAAAACAATGAGAGAGAAAGGGAGAGATTAGAGATATAAACAATGTCAAAGTTCACATCAGAACATCAGCGCGTATTCGCTTCTCATACAATAGTTTCTACAATCTCATGAAAACTTGTTAAGCTGATTTTGTTTCTCCCTCTGACCAACTGTGAGTGAATGCTGTGCTTTCAAACCCACAATAAAGAACAAAAACAAACAACAAACAACTACAAAAAGACTTGGTGGCAGACGTCCCAGAAAAGAGAGAGATTTGAGACAAATCCTGCTGCGCTTTTCAGAGAAAGGATGTAGCTTCTCATCTGCTCCAGGGGGATCGGACTAAGGCAGAAGACCACGGTGTTTTGAGAAGCATGGGAGAAGGGAAGAGATGAAAGTTGAGGATTGGCCCTTGCCGGAGCTTTAGTGTTCCATCATTAAAATGGGGCGAACATGTTTTAATGCGTTTAGCATAGACGGCAGGGGAAGAGGATGAATCACCAAGGGCAAGTAAACAAGTATTGTATTAGCAGAAAATAAGTGGCCGTGGAGCTGTACGAGCTGGACCTTGAAATACAGCGACCACAGCTAGACTTGTGTATTGAAGCAGGAAAGAAAAAAAGGGAACAAAATCTTTCAAGACTTTACAAAATGACTGCACCGGTGCTTTCAAACTTTATATAATTGGTTTCTAAATGTAAATGCTGCAGCCAAAAGCACTGGACCAAAAGCTGTATAGACTCAGTGCTCTCTCACCAGTGTCATTCCCTGTCAACTAAAATCCATACGAGGCTGGTGCTGAGTTAAAAACAATGAGGGTTTGAAAAGGCTTGTTTGGTGAAAATGAAAAAACTGCAAGAAAATGCCAATCCATTTCTTTCCTCAGTTAATGCACTTTGATTACTGCTTTTGACTAAGTACCTGTTCTCGTTCCGCTGCGTGTATCTTGGCTGGGGGTCAGCATCTCCGTCATTAACATCATAGCTGGCCTCAGAGTCCTAAAACAACGTGAAAATGGTTACTGGGTTGGACAGCTATTAAGAGTACCATTCAAGCATTTCTTTTTAGCACTTTTAAGGTAAATGAACCAACTATTTCCACACATTCACAGCCTTTACCATCCTATCTAACTATCAATGCTTCTACTAGAAATAATGTATGCAGAATACTCATAGCAATCAATGTACATTGCCATTTTTGTGTAGTTTTACCAGCTGTTCATGTTAACTTTGGCTGTATGTTTTGATCAATGATTACTGAATGTTTGCTTATTTCCAGAATAAGGGATCAGCAGAGGATTTATCTAGCTACGAATGACAAGTGAACACATCAAAAGAACTTCCCTTTTTCAAACAAATATAATGATGGAATCTTTTCTTTTCAGATATTAAAGGTTTTTTTTTTGCATGAGTAATGCTGCATGAAAGTTGATAAAGAACAGATTATGTTGACAATCAAGCATTTTTCATAGAGAACATTTAAATTCAAGCACATTCCTAACCATAAAGACACAATCATTCAAATGAAGCATTTAGCAAACTGTAATTTTAAGCTCTTATTTAAATTAGTTCCACTTTCCTCTTAAAATGTTTTATAAATGTTAACAAACGGGAAGGCTCCATCATTCCTCTTTGTGTGTTTGACTTACATAATTGCTGATGAGATCTGGGTGGTCTTTCTCAATGCCGTCGTCCAGGATCGTCACCACTACACCTCTCCCCGTGTAGCCCTGAGCCCAGGCTACTTTGGTATTCAGGTCTTGATGTGTTGGAGTGGACTGGAATAGACACAAGGGTTTTGTTTAGCTGTCAGTCTGCCGTGACTGACATTTCCCAGGCAGACCGACGGAAATGGTGTGAGATCATCGAACAGCAGCTGCAAAGACCTTTTACTTGCCGCGGAGTTTTATGTTAAAAACAGAAACGCTCGATACCAAAATAAAAACCAAGACATGAAAGGGCAGATCAGAGGGAGTTCATGGACACTTAAAATCCAATTTTAATGCATCGCCCCAGCACACCTGCCTCCTCTGACACCGCTGCCCAGTGTGAGCATCCTGTTGTACTTACACTGTCAGAAAAAAAAGACAGACAGCCCGTTGCAGGTCAGAAATCTTAGTTTGAGCGTTTGCCTCTCTCACAGAAGAAATAGTCTGCGATATCCGAAGACAGGGGAGGACAAATAGGGGGATACGGTGCGGTAAAGCGTGATTTGGATGAATAACAGAAAATTTGTTCGGTGAGAAGTATGAAGTGAAGTGATCGCTTGAGGTGAAAGAGATGGTTTAAGATAAACACGAGTAGAAATGGAAAAGACATCACAAACAACCTTTTCTGCCCCTTCCTCTGTTTCCTGCTGATTTTTCTCCACAGGGCTCGACTCCTGCATGTGCACTTCTGTGAGGATGCCTGGATGCTCGGTAAGTAGCCTAAATTCTTGGAGGTAAGCTTTGAACTGGCACAGACACCATTCAATACACATCTTAAGTAAATGTTTGCTACACACTGACGGGGCCCATGCACCAGAATAAACCAATATAAAAGCCCTTTAAGTACAATTTAATTGGTACCGAGACAAAAGTTCAGCACTGGTGGCATACGCTTGGAGCTTAACCGTCTGTGTTTGGTATTTAGCTCGGAGCTGTGCAGAATACTTT
>CAFUXE010000331.1:428485-461412 GCA_903364295.1 Serranus cabrilla
ATTAGAGGTCTAATGCTGAATGGCAGAGGTGGTTTCACAACTTCCATTCACTGGTGATTTATGTCTGGAATAGTCACTGTTGTCATTAATCCGTTGCAGTGACAGAGGGTTTGTGCATAAAAAAGAGGAAAAGGGGCAGATTAGGGTAAATTGAAGCATCTCTGAGAAAAGCTGTGAATAACAAAACAGACACAGGGCCAGAACCGTTTGCTATCAATGTTTCACAGGTGATACAGTTAAGTCGTCGATCTGTCCTGACATTTCATTTTTCCGTTCCAGCCAGCTTCCTGGGATGTATTGTATTACAACTTGAATGTGGAAACCTTGTGCAGGTGGCGAGGCTGATGTAACTGAAGCATGCTGGGTTATTCCACAAGACAGCAATTCAATTTATGCTTATCTGACTGACCATGAGGGAATTAATAACTTCTGCCACTGTGATAATGAATACATCTTAAATCAGGTATCGTCACCAGCTTCTGCACAGCTGAAACTATTGAGTGCTATGCTGCTCAGAGTAAGGACGCCTTCAAGGTTTAATTAGAAATAATTGCAGAGCAGAAAACATTTTTTGCTGTGAACAAATCTGAATGCAGACGTGGACTTTCTCCTTCGCTTCAAAATCTTAAAATGAAGTCTGAATGGAATACAAAAAAAAGCCAAATTGTTATATATTCTACACACTGTGCACCTACCAATTTATCTGTTGGTGAGGTTCCACAGACTCAGCTTTAAAATGTTCCTGCAATTTTTTGTTGGGGGAAATCATACACAGATACTGAATGTTTTCATTTTAAACATCATTTCTTAACTATTATGACAGACTAATTAGGTTTAGGCTGTAAAGATGAGAGACCGTCACACACCAGGTACCACTGCTTGGGGAAATCAGGGTCTGTAGGGTCTTCATAGATATCCCTCTTCTTCCTTTCTTTCACCACTTGCTGCTCCGCCCACAGGACCTAGAGTGCACACACACACACACACACACAGAAAATTCATAGTTTACACAGTTATCTTCACATGCTATTGTCATTACTAATGTTCTAATTTCAGAAATTGTTGCAGTGTCCCACAGACTGTAGACGTAGAAAACACAGCCCCAGCTGTGTTCCAAAAGCAATAACTAGAGAGAGAGGCAGAGATGTGAAGCAAATTTAATTTATTTCATTCCTGAGATGCTGAGGGAAAGTGGCTGCTGTACAGTGTGCCAAAGAAGAGGCCTTTGAAGTCCTTGAGTCTGCTGGGATATGCACCGGATTGGTAGGGGTGGCTTGACAGTAAATGCTAATACCACAAATAGTAAATGTCATTTTATAGTTTGGTTTCTTAAGTTGCAAAAAAACAGTTCCAAACAGCCTTGCCAAAAGCCTCACAATAGCAAATCCTTTAATGTCTGTCCACTTGCCAGTTACAATGACTGGTCCACTCAGCATTTTTCTGTTTTCCTGTCATGCTTGTATCTATATATTCTGATGGGTATTTTATCTCTATGAGCATGACTGACAGTGATGAGAATGATTCAAGGCAAATATAGAATTTGTTCAGATTTGAGCTCCAGAGATTGCCAAATATATATTTGGCACATTTCACTAAGTGTATTGATAACTGAACACTTCATATCCAAGCTTTAAGACAAAATCAGATAACAGCTGGAACTTTGTACGTTTAAAAGGAACAATTATCCACTAAAATTACTTATTGTATATCAATTACCCACCCAGTCTAACCTTGAATTTTTTAAGTAAGTAGTGAGCTTTGACTGGTTAAATGAGATTTGGATCAAACTGCATGAGGGAGAGTATTTGAATTCATCATATTCATATTTCAATTCATTTACACTGTTTTTGTATTCTCTGTTCACCGTGGAGGCATGCAGGAAAAACTAAATTTTCTTCAAAAATGCCAGGTAGGGTGAGTTTATATGCGAATGGTCATTTTAAGAGGTCAGGTGCACACAAGCGCAAAAATGAAAAAGATTTGCCCCATGTTCACTTTGCATCCCCTGGAGTTCTTTTTTGCCAACATCCAAAATATTACTACATCTCCAGTGACTTGAGCAGTGACTCAGTGTCTTGCTCTAAGACAATGTAGATGCTTGCAGACATGGGAGCTTTGATTTAGTTCAGGACCATCGAGTTAATCACTACATTAAAGTTTGACCTGCAAATATTTCCTCAGTCACTAACCTACATCGGCTCATGTGTGTCTGTGCTCTACGGGTGGCTCAAGAGAAAGATGGTCAAAAATACTCCCATGGTTACATAAGAAACAGCTGTCTGCTGCTACATGCTGCTGATCTGTTAATTGTGAGGTTTGACCGCACATCAAACTTCCACAACTCAGTTTGAGACCCAACCAGTAAAAGTCCAAACACACACAGTATTCAACTTCATGTCCTTTATGTCAACACTGCCTCATCTGGCGACAATAGAATGATTTGAATGTAATTAGCTGGACGTGCGATCCAAAGAACTATCTAGTGTGAAAGCCTGTGGTACTGCTTTAACAAACATGACACTTTGTTCTAATTAAAGCAGTGAGCTATATGCTGTAAATTAAAGGGCAACATTTTCTGATAATCTTTGAAAGCTAGCTTGGGACTGCGACCACTGCATCAGAGGGAATTAGCATATCTGGAGTGAAAATTTAGAAGAGACACTTATCATCTGAAGCAGTTAAGGCAAATGTTGTTGTGCATTATTATTGTCAGTGATAAAAAAAAAACATCCTTTACTGAAATTTTGCTGAAAGCGACAAAGCTTAAACTGATTCCACTTTGTGTCAAGAGCACTCAAGTGAAGGTGCCAAACTTTTGAATTTCCCAGCACAACAGATTATCAAAGTCCAGCTTGTTATTTGAGTATTAAAGTACTTTCCAATCGTTGTTTTCCTTCTCACTCGTTGCTGTCAGAGTTGCTTTGAGTGGAGAGGACTCCCTGCTTGCTTGATTCCATGATTACATGCTCTTACTGTAAAAAACACTTGGCCTGAATGAGAATGTTTGCTGGAGCTACTAACCTAGTGGAAAACTTTGCCTCAGAGAATGAAGCCATTAACCTTATTCAAGTGACCCTAGACTAATTAACATTTATCTCATTTCATTACATTTATAACTGCACACGACTGACCTCGCTGCACTGCTGCCCACTGCACACCACATTATTATCAGAGCTAAATTACAACTGATAAATGAAAACGATCATAATCCGGATACAGCCATCTACTGTAGAATATATAGTGATTCATTTATATACCAAATTAATGCAAATGATTAAACATTAGCACATTAAACTCGCAGCTAACTTATATAACATCGCCTGAGGAGGCTGACACAGACGAGCTGTAATCTGATCTTTTTCATTATTGCAAAGTGAGGATATAATAAGTGTGTATGTGCGACAACCCACTCTTAATGACAAGGTCTAATCGATATCTTTCTGAAGACCAAGCCGCTGACGGAGAACTAATTAGAACACAGAGATACAGTATAAACAGCACCCCGAGGTCTGGGACAAGGACAAAGAGTAGCCAAACACAACCACACAAAGAAGCAATCATAACACAAGATGGAGGTCTCAACGTGGTCTAGGTCTCTGATCCGCTTGAGCAATTTGTTCCATCTCTCGCACAGTGTCCTGAGGGCTTTCCTGTCTGATGACTAAGGAGAAGTCATGCCGGTATTGTTTGTAATGCAGTGCGACTGGCAGAGAGACAGTCTGGGCTTTGATCTATAAATCTGTGTTTCCATAGTTAATGGGGAAAGATGATATGTTAAAGGGTAAGTCAGGTAATGTTCTTTTTTTGTTGTCATTATTAAAAAGAAAGCCACGAAAAGAAAAACCAACAATGAATTCTTTCATACACACAGTATATTGAAGGCCTCATATAGCCTCTTCCTCTGAGCAATACATCTCCATTGTTGTCCAAAGACTATTAAAAACCCATCAGTGAGCAACACATTTGGTGAACATGAGCACTGTAGTTTATTTTAAGCATAGACTGCATAAAAAAGAGGCATTCACCGTGAGTCCACCCACTGTTCTGGTACTGTAAATTTCCCAAATATATTGCTGCTACACCGACCTGCTGCTCCACCAACCAGTTGTTTTTTGGGTGGTTTCAGTAATTCTTTTTGCTAATTTAACCGTCTGCCTCAAAAGAATGAGTGAAAGCCTCTGGTCAGAGTGCAGCTGCTCTGCGTGCAGGCTGGTGCCTCACGCAACCATGCACAAACACATCTGCAATCGCAAGTTGTTGGGCTAACGTTGGCTGGTTGGAAAATTGTATATCGCGCATTCCTACATTATTCTATTTCCTCGGGCCTCTACAAATGATTCAGATAAAACAATCTGCTAGGGACAAATCACTCTTTCAGTCTTCGGCTGAATTGCTCACAGCCCCCGGACTTGTGCACTGCCTTAAACACTCGCTAGAGCAGCAAATCGGGTGCAAATAGCCTTTGACAAATAAATAATTTCCTCCTGCTCCTCCTGTGACTCATACTGAACCATTCCCGTCTTCAGTAGGAACCAGTGGGCTTGGAAGCTGGAGCCACAGACCAGCTGGGTATTAAAAGAGAAACTAATGCATTCTTGGTTTTGGTCTTTTAATGGGATTTGTTGACAATAACTGGAATATAGAATATTGCCAGCCTTATCCGTTAACAGCTGAGTAAAGTGCATACGCACTCTCGCAGCCAAAGAGAGAGAGAGAAATACAGAGAGAGAGAGAGGGTAAGATGTAGGGTAAGGTCCCTCCGAAACACAGCATGCGGTAAGCTGCCTTACACTGCGGTTTGTACAAAACCAACAGCAGCCACCCCAAAACAAATCGATTCTTTCTCTCATAGAGAAGGTGTGGGGTGTGGAGAGGAGATGACAAACAACCCTTGCAAGCATAATGGTAAAAGCCTATGCAGCTGCCAATGTCATCTTGCCACTGTGTGATTATTCAAAGGGGATGGTGATAAGCGGCATGTTAGCACCACAGAGCAGAGGAAAAGAGACAATGGGGGTAATGTGAGGGACGGTAGCCGGATTACAGAGAGGAAACACTTTAACAAGCTCAGAGCTTAGCAGTGACTAATCTAAATCCAGCCATTATACTTTCATTGCCTTTTAAATGTGTTTTCTTTGAACCAGGTGAAGCTGAACCTTCTCTTTCCCCTTTTCCGAGGATCAGATGGTCACACACAGACACACACATGAATATACAAATGCACATACATAAACACATGTAAACACAAACCCACTCACTAATGCCGTAGTGTTCTTTGGCAGTGGTCATGCTCTGCCTGCAGTTTGGTCTGTTTCTGGTTGTGTGGGTGGGTAGGTAACCTCAGGACAAACTGTTACACCTGAGCCAGAAACCTGACGCCCTGAATAGCTGGAGGTTCAATCACGGTGTTAACTTGAACCACTGGCAGAGATGAACCTGTGAGGTGGAATCTCTGTCAAAAAATGTCTTTATCTCCCTGGCTCTGCTCTTACAGTAGGGCTCCAGGTTTGAATTCAAGATGCTTCCTCTCTCATTTGGCATTGCAAAACACCATCGACAGTATACATCTAAAATCTAGCCACACACTGAACTTTGTTTTCCGTCTTCTAGATTAATTCTGCTTCTTGTGAGCTGCTTATCAAAAAAGACGTTTCTTATTATTTCTGCAGTTTTGCCAGCAGTTCATTATGCATTTTATCCATCACCACTGCAAACAATTCTAAAATACAGTATAGCACATCATTAAACCCCCAGTAACAATGAAAAAATTCTTGCCTTGTCACTGCCTGTAATAAATCTCATTTGTTGCTGATTTAGGAGATCTCAAGCAAATCTTACAACCATTTTCACTGCCATGGTATTCTCTCAGCTCCCAGGAGGACACCTCTGAACCCATATGCTCTCAGAGTCTTGTTAATTTCCACTTAGCCTGACCCCTGACACCACTGGCCTCGCTGAATGTCACCATATCTCACTAATGATGTCTTGGGGCTTTAGCGGTTGTCACACCACATCAGTCCTCTCCTCAGCCAGCTTGACTTGGGCTCTGGAAAAGCAAGAGAGTGGTCCTTGGGATCTACTTGGCAGGCCAACCTTGCTAAAGATGGCCCATGTCTGTCCTTGCCTCGTAACGTTCCCATTCTTAGCACCAGTCAGGTGCATCTTAAGATGCTTTTAAATAGAAGCAATTTCCTCTGCAGCTTCCAGTGTTTCCAATGTAAACATGACAGCAGCATGTTGCTGTGTCAGCTGGCAGCAGCACTAAAAGAGAGGTTGTCTACTGCACTTATGTGCACACACACACATTCAGTTATTTGCTGCTAATGCCTGGGCTGACAGTTACTCGACTTTTCTTTAACATCAATAGGGAAAATATTCAAAGGAAAAACCTTTTAGTGATGATTCTAACTGATTGGTGGTCACCCACATTATGGATGGCAGATATAGTGTCAGTTTATCCATCTCCTGAAGAAAACATATTTTCCCAAGTGGTACTATACCTTGCCATGCAAATGGATTATTGTTTTCTCCAGGGTTTATGATTCCTGCCACTGAGAATTCACAAGCTATGGAGGGAAAGAGCATTTTGCTGCCTGGTCTCAAAGCAAAACACAATGCAATAGTAAAACAACAACAATGTCTTTTCCACAGTTCTCTCTGTCAACAGAACTATTTTCTTCATTATTTTCAGAGAAAACAAATAAAACCATTTACAGCAAGGTTTCATGGAGAATCACTATTTTTGTTACTGGGTACTGTGTGGCATTCTGCTCGCTCGGGTCCAAACCACATTTCGTCCCTCGACAGCAGGTGTGAATAAAAACAGCGGAGCCCATGAACACAGCTTGCAAAAGGTTATGACATTCTTAGACTTAAAAATGCACCATATTAACCTTTATGTTGCTCACAGTTATTGCCCCCAATGCACAAACTGAAGTATAAAGTTCATCTGAAAAGTGTGTTTTCTTCCTTTCCTACAGAATCTCTTCTGTGAATTGCTGATTAGATAACATAAAACTCAAATAATGTGAGCTTCCGATAGCAAGTGAAACTACATTTTTCATATAGGGCCGTTATTATCATATCTCCCGTTGCCTGCACAAGACAGAAAAGTAATAATGTATAAATTTCCTATCTAATTACCATTTTTATGTACAAGGGAATGTTTTTTTTTAAAGATTGTATCTCGTGTCTTCTTGAGGATTATTTTGCTGCAGTGTGAGGCTGCTCAGGTTGATGTGTTTTGATCTGAAGGTTACTGAATTGTTTATGTTTAGTGGAATATAAGACTCGTGAGTTGTTTGTTCATTGTGAATGTAATCAGTGAAATAATATTAAACAGAATGAACCAACAAATTGGTAGCCAGTGCAAGAAGTTCATTATGTATAAAGAAGCCTAAGAGCCTTTGTAAATACGTAAAAAGCTCTTGTTATTTGTGAAGGCTGATTTACAACAGGACATAACAAGTACTTTCTGCCCGCCCTCCACACTCTCTTCTGGCTTCCACTGTCATTTTCAAAGTCTGTCTGAAAAAGCAAGCCTTCCCAAATTTGACCAGAATTTCATTCTCTTTGATTCAAGAAATAAAATCAATACAGTTTTTTTTTTTACTTTCAAAAAACTCCACAGAATGTCAGTGGATACTGCCAGACATTTCTCTTGTGTAGGAAACTGTGCAAACAGTATGGATATAGGTCTGGCAAGGCAAGACTGCTTGTCTCTTAATCCCTACTTAGAAAAAAAAAAAAAACTTTCTTCCACCATGTCGGAATATACATGCTGACTCAGCTACATCTGGTATACACAGAAGCTGAGATTTCAGAGTTATAGTATGCCAGGTATAAGTTGGTGGTTGGGCTGTGTGCAAATTCTGAACCAGATGTCCACATGAAGATGACATTCACGGATGGAGATTTTCTTGTTTTTTGGATTGGTTAGGCTGATGAATGCCAATTTTCCTCTCTAGTTAACATTAAGGTGCAAATTCTGCAAGAATAAAAAGAGAAAAAGCAAGGCCAAGTACAGAGACACTCCCAGCTGTTGTGTTGTTTGGTGGGTTTATTTTGCATATTTGCAGCTATGTGGTACCTCTGATTGGGTCAGAGGGACAGATGGAAGGACCCTGCGTGGACTAAAAAGAATACAGAGTTTGAAAAGCTGTCATTGATACCGGCATCCTTTTCTCTTGTGATATACACACTCTCTGTGTGTAATCCAATCTGTCTTTTGGCCTTTTGTTGCCAACATAGAGTTCTGCAATGAGCTGTGTGAAAGCTGACAACAGTCTTACCTGTGGTTCTTTTTGCAGTCTGATGTGCATCCCCCTGTGGCCAGACAAAGCCCTCTTCTCCACGGCGTGATGCCTGAAGTGATAATAATCTCCGAAAACCTGCACAAACATAAAGGGAAAGGCAATGAGTTCACCTGCAGCAACTGGATGGCCAGATAACACTCTGTGCTCACCATGCATTCATGAACATGAGCAGATGTGCGGGCAGTGTTCATTTTGGAAAAATCTGAAAAGAGACTCATCCATTTGCACATCATGCTCTGACATTTTCTGTCCTCATCCAAAGCTAAATGAGTATCTATTACTGCACTGGCTGGCAGAAACCATTATTTTATTAGAACCCATTACATATTGCGCTAGTCTTCCCATTAGCAACAGAAGTGCTGTAAAAGTCACATGAGAGTTGTTGAATGCTCACAAAATGGGTCTGTTATCATTATTTAAATGATGTATTAAATGTTCACAAGCGAGTGCTGTGTTAGATATTTAGTTTAGGATTTTAACAGAGCCCAAAATCATGTTTAGGATTAGATAAAATGATAAAATAATTCATAACCTAGAAAAACAGAAGCTAACCTGGATATGAAGTGAAGAGACTTAAAAGCACAGTCTGTCATTTTGGCCACTAGTGCTCTCAAAGTCAATCTAAGTTACCACTGCACTAGTTAAAAACCCATCTAGCCACTGTAACTAACATTAGTTGGTGAATTCAGTCATGGGGTAGGCCAGCACTGTTATCCATGGTCAAAACATAGTAAAACATCTTTTGGTGCAGGTTAAACGTTGCTGTAATGCTATTACATTACTGGACACATTAGTTTGGTGGCTGGCACGACCCACTTGTCATAGCATATTGAAATATCAATAACTTAGGTCTTACTTAATTAATGTGTTGCAAAATGGCAGCAATTAATAAAACATGTGTGCTGGCTGGCAGGGAAAATGTGGTATTACTGTTACTGAGTACATTTATACTTTACATTGATTTACAATTTCTCTCAGATGTATTATGTGATGTTTCCCAGATGTAAGGGGGGATTTGACACCATTGATGGGTGAGAAAATGAACCACATTGTTAACTCAAATAAGATTACAGATTTCTCTAAGTAAGGCACATTGTTGAAAACATTTGGGATAATGTAAGTTCACAACTCAACAAAATTCTGATTAAAATGTGGGTCGTTAGACATTTTAATCTGGAAATGTTACATTTTATGCCTTCAAGCTCTCTGCAGATTGGAGAAAATGTCAGACACACACATACACCAAAACAGAAAGACATCCATTACACAACTGCAGATGGACACTATCTATCAAAAATGATTAGACACATCCATTAGAAGTAGTGTCACTTCAAAGCTAGACTGAAGCATTCCTTGTGCCGCTGTCATTGTTCTGTCACACAGCCTGCTCATAAAAGAGCTTTTAAGGACAAGCGATTGGGTGACAGCTGTCACCAAACTGCCCTAAAACCTCAGGGAGTGCTTTCTTTACGTCAGCCTTGCTCTTAAGTGACACGAGGAGCAGCCCGCGCTTCCCCTAGTCCTGGTCAAGGACAGCTGACCTGAGAGCAAGATAGAGACTAAATAATACAGACATCTGGAGATAAGTGCGCGGCAAAAAAAGGCAAAAATAACCAAACAAAAGGTGGAGGAAGAGGAAGAAGAGGAGCAGCCCAGCCACTCTTTACAGGGGTATTCACAGGAGAAAAGCCTCCATTTGAAGAGGAAGCATTGCAATCTGTACAGTAGTGCCACTGGGGACTGGCTCACCTTCACAAGCCCAGTGGAGCGGAGGAAGAGAGGAGAAGGGGAGGGTTGACGGAGGGAGGCAAGGGGGGAGGGAGATGCGGGGTTTGACAGGCCGACCAGGCAGGATGGATGTGTGTGAGGAGGGAGAAGAGCAGACGCAGCAGGATGGAAGGCTCTCCTGGGGCTGCAGGCTGATTCTGCAGGCTGGCTGTCTACAAGCAGACCAGACTGGAGGCTGGAGCTCAGAGGCCTAGTCTGGCAGCACTGATATAAAGCTGCCAGCCTCGTGCTGGCCAATTTGACTTCATTTGTCAGATATTTTAATTACGACTTGATTTTAAATCTCTTGCTGTGATAATTTCCACATAGACAGAGTGACCATCAGTCTTAAATTACTCAGTGTCGTGCAAAAAACGATCTTTTTTCTCTTGGAGTTCAGGTCGCACGCAATTATGTGTGGGAAAGAAAAATACAGCAGCTTTTGTGAGGAGACAGCTCTGCAGAAGGACAACCTTTAAGTGATTAGAAACGTGGCGAGAGCATTGAAAAATGGCCACATCAAAAATATGTCATTACTGATTTAAACGTACACAGATATGGCTATATTAGCTTATGTGTTCAAGCCTGGCATGACTTACTATTTATCGCTTAACTCACGGATATCAAGCAGATATAAATACGCTAAATAGGCAATTCAGTACGCTTTAAGTAATATAGCTACCACTGGATTAGAAAGGTGAATTTATATCATTGTAACAAGACACTCGCACTGAAAACACCGCTGACTTCGTGACATCTTAAGTAAATCCAGTAAATCAGCAACTGACCTTACAAACACCCCGTCTCGAAAATAACGTGCAAGCAATGCAAAAGGAAATAACCTCTGAATGATGCCAGATTGAGGTGTGATGAGGGACGTGACCCAGGAAATTAATGAGACCCACTTTCACATTGATTGCGGCAGGGCAGAAAGCTAATTTGCGCTGCACCGGGCGGCTTTTCTGTGGGACAAACCTATTTCCTAGAGTGCTGATGTCCTCATTTAGACCAAGAGTCTATGGGTCTTGGGAAATTGAGATGGAGATAGAAATGTTGGTGTAGCTGCCCATGAGTGCGGCTGAGTCATGCCGCTTTAAAGTCTGAACCAGAATGAATCATATGGTGTGTGTGTGTGTGTGCACGTGTGCCAGTGATAATAATTGAGAGCACTGTGGTTCATTAGTCACATGCCCTGCCACTATGCTCAGAGTCTGCTTTAGAGGAATACTGCCCTTTATACTCATATCTCATGGGTTTCTACTTTAGTTGTTTTGCACCCTTCTGTCTTATCTGCAGCTTGCTGTAGCCCCGAGGTAAACCTTTAACAGAAGTGTGCAGCGTGTAGGATTAAAAATAATCCAAAGTGAAGGGACGTAGGGCTGCAATTTACCAACTTTTATCCACCAATAGTTTTAA
The DNA here is from genome assembly GCA_903364295.1 of Serranus cabrilla. NCBI lineage: Eukaryota > Metazoa > Chordata > Actinopteri > Perciformes > Serranidae > Serranus > Serranus cabrilla. Next base: position 439,984 of record CAFUXE010000331.1, read on the forward strand.
TTGGTTAATCTTTTATTCAGTAGTAAATCATCTTCACGTTGCTGCTTTTGTTTGACCAACAGTCCAAAAGATATTCAGTTTAAAATGATATAATTGGGTCGTCTAACTGAATCAGCTGTAAAGGGAAGTGACATTTATTTGAATGAAGTCAGCACTAGATCCTTTTACAATAAAGTCCAAATAACTGTAAACCTAAATTCATTATTATAAGATTATTCCACTTGCACATGGTTTTGTATGCACTTCTATTTCAAACCCCAAAAGTTGGGACACTGTGCAAAACCAGAATGCAATGATTTGCATCACCTATTTAATTGAAAACAGCGCAAAGTCAGGATAAGTAACGCCCTAGTTTTTTGTAAATATGTACACTAATTCTGAATTGATGCATTTGTTAAATGTATGTTTTAGCACTCAAGCTTTGCTGGAATTGTGGTGGTATTTTGTGGATGCTTCGATCTCGCTGTGATATCTAAAATATTATCTACACAAAAGAATTTTACATTTGTGACAATGAACCTCTAATAGCTCTGTGAGAGAACAGAGTGCGCAGTTGTGGCAAATTAATGTTTCCTCAGGGTTTCCCTCTGGCCAAATCTAAATCTGCACTTTGTGGACCTGCAGGACCCTTGCATTCTTATTTCCAGGAGTATGTACTCAAGTAAAAGCAAGGCAGCATTTTAGACATCTGCAAAAATGCTGCATTACATGTCTTCAATAACATATCACATGTGAATCTAGAGCAGGCCGACAAAAGGTAATAAGAGATCTTAAAAGTATCCTGGTGGAATTTAGAGAATAAGATGAATGCATGTTTAATAAATAGAAGCATTACTTCCAATATGAAGGTCACTTATGAATACCTTTGTAAATACATTATTCACTTTTTTTAAAGAGTATTTCAGCAACTTTAATGTTCAACTCAGGTGGTGAAAGCAGTAGATAATAAAAGGAAAGACCACAATAAAAATGTTCTTGTAAAATTTCAGAGAAATTAGCTCTTGAAATGGATTGAAGATGTAATATACGGAGCAGAGTACATTTCTTTTCCCCTTCACCAGCACTCCAATGTATTTAAAAGTATTTATGTTTTATACTTTACATTGTAAAATCCACTGAGATTCTGCTGAGGTCTGGTGGTGTTTTATTGTGAGCTGAGGATCAGAATTTACTGAGAAAAAATCATTTTCAGAATTTACAGCATGTGAAACCAGATATCAGCAGAATGACGGATGACATTTTGGTGAAATACTTTTCACTGACTCAAATGAGCCCCGATAACACGAAAGACGTGGATACCTTTCTTTAACGTAATAAAAATGTTCTCAGTGTAATGAAACCAAAGTAAATGTCACATTTCTGTGGTTCTATAATAAAACCAGTGTGCTGATCTGTTAGAAACTTCAAAACGGCAATAAGTATTACTTTGTAATTTATTGAGAAATGATATCAAATACTTACAATAACTTCCAAGCTGTCAGTCAAACATACTTGGATTTTAAAAGTTTTTTTTTTACTCTCTCACTATCCACTGAAATGCAGGTTTGTGAATACAGGGCACAAATAGACTTTAAAAAGCCATGATTTAACTGTAGCTTCCACAATAGGACAGAACTTTCTCGCCCTCCCTTCCTGGGAGTCTGCAAGTGTGGACAATGAACCCTCTTGAATCTGTGTTATTATGGTAATTAGCATTAAACAAGAGAGATACTCCTTTATATCTGCTCTTTGTTGAAATCCCCTGTAAAGCCAAGAGAGGAACTTGAATTCTGTGACTGTTTTTAAAATGACATTACGTATGAACTGAGATTTGTCTAAATTGGGTACATCTGATGTAAATGTCAAGTATTTCAAGCTTGTAATTTTAACAACTTTGAACTTACAAGAGTGCGCACTTTTGTGTGACAGACAGATGTGGGAGTCTACACGCCGGATGAGTTTGAATGCAACTGACGTTAGGATCGCTTATCAAAAGCTTTCCATCAGTCCGAGAGCCGTGTGAAGCATCAAAGAGGCATCAACCAGTTGCACATTTTTCTCCTCCATATTCAGCCCACTCAGAGTTTCACTTTGGAATTTTATTTCTTTATTAATCCTTTACCTTGCCTGTTTTCTCTACCTACCCGTCACTGTTGGGCAATAAGGTTTAAAGACACGGTGTACCACGTTATGTTCCAAGGCAGAGGTCACAGTACATTTTTCTACACTTCACTGGGGGATTGAAGCCATCTGCTGACGTTATCAGTCAGAGTGGTTGTTAGACTTCAAGGTGACTGAAAGTAATGTCATGGTGTGTCTGCTACATCCCATATTCTGCTGTGTCCTGTCCTGGGCTCCTCTGTGGTGGCTGCCCTGGTCTCTAGCCACCTCCCGCCACAGCTGTTAAGTCAATATTGGCCACAGGGGATTGGCTTCAGATCAGTGGTGCCGAAAACAGAAATGTAGCAAGCTTTCACTGGGCTGTAACCTAATGTTATTTCACATGGCAGTGTATGTGCATACAAGTGTTTAGGCAGCTCTCCAATGTCACAAACTGATGTGAAATGAGGGAAAGTTTTCTCTACACCCTAAAATTCTGCACAGCACTTGTTGTGAAATGTGCTTGAAATGGTTTCGTGCCAGATACGCTGTGCTTGTCTCAAGTGATAGGCGATGGAAAAGGTACACAATAAAATCTAATTTTTCTTATCACTGCAGTGAAATTCTACAGGGAGACTTAAAAGAATTCCAATATTCAGAGACGTGGTCGTATCAAGGCAGCAGAGAATGAGAAGATGTGTGTGGATTCCAGACGACTATTGCTATGATATAGTGTGTATCTGTGTGTGTATGTTTGCATGCAATCAGCTAGGTAGTGAATACAAATATTCAGTATTCAGCATGGGAGCCTAAAGGTCCACTACGCTGATATTGACTGTGACAGACTTCCACATAAAGTGTATTCCCTTAAGCTTGGGAAAAGTGCACAGAGGCAAATCAACCTTATTGGAACTGGCGTCAGTCAGAGCCATCTTTCAAGGAAAAACACAACCATCAATGGTCGGTTAGAGACACAGCAAAAAGAGTAAATCTCCTAAACAGCGAGCATATTAATTCACAGTTGCTAACCTTGATGGAAGATGCTACAGTGAGCACTGCAATGTGCGAGACACACACAGCAATGCACACAATGCTCCCCGGCTCCACTGTACAGTAGAGAGGCACTCAGAGACAGCTTCTGTTGCACATCTGAGATAGAAATGTCACCGGCACAGCAGAGCTCATTGATTGCCACACAACCTACCAAGCCTTTCTCCTCTTGTGCTTTTCCTTTTATATGTCCCCTTTCCTTGTATTTATGTTGCTTAGTCACACAACGCACGTCAGCACAAACCCCTACAGGAATGGGCGCCTTCTTTCTCTGTCGCTTACAGTTTATATATGTGGCAAATGTGTTAATCTGCGTTGGTATGGAGCAGTAGTATTGTTACTGCCTCCACTGAGCCACTGGGCTGCCATCTTTTGGACTAATTACAGCTGAAACTCTGGGGTTCCGCTTAGGAGGAGAAAGTCATTATTTTACTCTGAAATAGAGGCTAATTGAGTGTTTTCAAATGAAGGGTAATTATTTGTTTGCATCTTAGCTCTGGTTCTGCGTGTAGCCCGCCTCGTCTGCATTCGCCAGCTCAGGGGACTTGTTGTCTTGGGAAAAGCTGAGCCACAAAACTGTTTTGGCTAATTATGTGGCTGAATAGCAAAGATTTTTACAAAATGCCTATGAAGACCGTTTCTTCAGTAGAGGGGAAGTAAGAAGACAGAGGCGGCACGGGAGGTGTGGAAACTGATTTGGGCCCTTTAATTAATCTTCTTTAATAAATATAAAGAAGAGTTATTAAAGCAGTTGTGGGAAAGGCACAAAGACCTTGAAGGTAAAGAGAGTCTAAATCACAGTGTGTCCGTCCAGGCCTATTCCTATTCTGGGAGAGTAGAACACATGGAATATGAAAGAAAGGAGGGAAATGAAAGTGAGGCAGGAGAAAGAAATACATCACAGGAGAATAGATGAGTGGAGAAGGAGAAAAACTAAGTCCGAAATGGCTACAAAAGGCATGCGTCATGCGAGACACTAAGAGAGCCCATGCTGTTGCCTGACCTTTGGCTAATAATACAGTTCAGTCACAGTAGATGTCTACCGCCTTTTAATTCTAATCAATGATGGTATCTCCTCTTTGATTCTATAGCTGAATGAAATGGTGAACCTACAGCATATCTTTTTTTTGCCTTGATGCAATAGGTTTAGAGATAGATTAGACCAGAAAATTAAATGGCCTGAGTATATGAATCTCATGAATTTGCTGTGGACATAAAAAATGTAGAAAAAGCAGCATTCCTGATGTAATTTATCTCCGTGGTGTGATTTTTCAGAGAACAGATAAGGGGACAGAGCAGGCAGAGGGGGCTTATCAAAAAAGCACGCACACATGCATGCAGAGTAAAGCCACATCATTACTCAGCCAAACCTTGCTCAGAGTGGCACTGATACAAGCAGCCAGCATATCGAAACTCACAAACACGCTGGGGCTCAAATATGTGTGCTGCACTCACACAGCAAAGAGTCAGAGCTGTGGCCCTGAGAACGGGAGACTGAGACAGATAAAAAGACCTTGCATGTTAGGGAGAGAGTGTGTGTGTGAGAGAAACCTTTTAAATATTTCAGATCACTCCTTGCCTTTTTAATTTGAGATTTATCCCACTGGACTGATTCTTCAGTCTCAAATCCCTGTCTTGGTAGGAGAAATGTGCTACCCAAATTAGTAAACACCCAACTTTAACTATGCTTCACCGGAGCTGAGAATATTCATGGAGTCAAGGGAGGGTTGAAGCCATTTTCCTTTTTGCAGTGCTCCAGCACAGCAGTGGGGCTAGTTTCTCCTTTTATTGGTAATATCAGCAATCATGCTGTTATTAACCTGCTTTGATATTACAGAGCAATGTTCTGTCAAGCCATGAGGTGAGGGAATCCAGGCATCTCTTTTTTATAACGCTGTCGTTTCACTAAGCAAGAAATAAAGAGAACAAGTGACACAGAGGAAGGAGAGTAAAAGCAGAGAGGATGAGGGCGAGACTAACACAGGTTCAGATGCATTGGCAAACAAAATCTTTGCTGAAGCTGAGGCCACAAGGGGCCTCTTCCACATGCCACGAGGAAAAGCAGGAGAAGACTTGATGATGTATGAAAATAACTTCGGCTGAAAAGCAAAGGATTGAGATCAAACTGGGTTAATTTCAAAGCCGTTGGGAGAAGGGCAGAGTAAACAGACATCTTGAAGAGAACAGCATCAGTGCTCTTTGGATCTAAAGAAGCAATGGAAGCAAGCGTGGCACCATGGTGAGTGCATCCGGCAAAGAGCTCAGGCAATGAAGCATTGCTTTATGCAAATGAGAACAAAAAAATAGGTGCAGAGTGAATTAAAAAAAGAAACAAACCTCATTGCAACTGGAAATCTTGTGAAATATTGAGTATGTGTTGGTGTTTAGTATTCTTTTGTTTTATGTTTTATTTATGCATTTTTACACAGAGTGGTGCGTTGTCTGTAAATACCAGGGCTGTCCTTGACTGAAGAAATTCTAAGTCTCTTTACACTCATATGATTTTGACTTTAAATCTTGTGTTTACCACAGATGTGCTCCAGACTTTCTTTGAAGTAACTTGGGAAGTTGCCAATAATTTTGACACAGCAGTTGATAATGAGCATTGCAGACTAACATAACATTTTTATTAATTCAGGTATTGCATATCAAGTTTTTGCACATGCAATTTGTAATAAAGTATCAGGCTAATTGCTGCCCACTGAGAGTGACCTAGATTAGTTATTTATTAGTATTAAGCCCAATAACACGTCAGGAAAAAAATCTTTTTCGTGGTTTTTAGGGATGAATGTGTTGTTTACTCATTCTTTACATGTTGCTTCCCCATTACAACTTAAAGCGTATGAACACACTGAAGTCGATTTCCCTGCTCTGTGAAATGGGACCATCCAAGGGGAACCTGAATGCAGCATCAATGTGTCATATTTTTTTCAAGTTTAGAAAGCTGCAACAGATCTCTCACCGAGGGAGCGTGAGTGGGAGCACTAGACTCCTTCCAGAACAGTACGAGTAATCGTCAAGCAATAACAGTCACAAAAGCAACACGATCTTCTTTTGGCCTAGACAATATTGCTTGGTCAGGAAAAATCCTAAACAGTGCTGTGGAAGCTGAACCACAATAAAATTTACAAGTCCAGTATAAATATAACGATGGGCATGTTCAGAACATGTGGCATGGCTCTAATGACATTGATTACATAACTGGAAATGATGTTATTATTATATTATTATAGTCTCTGCTTTTCCCAGTATGCCAGATTAAACTGAACCACTGTTAGCCTGAGACAGTTGGATGAGGACTTGAGTTAGAATTTTTCGCTGAAATAAATCTGATATCATATCACCCTGGGCAAATCTTGTGCCTGTAAGGTCTTAAAAGTACCCTTTGTGGACTTATCAAGTTTGGATAGTCTGGAATATAGCGCAGAGATGGTCCCCTCAGGGTTGGACAGTCCTTAAAGAGAGGATCTACAGGCCTCTTAGGGGTGAGATAAGGAGAGCAGGCATATGACTTCCTGCAGAATTAGTATTAGTATTCTAAGGTGTTCTGCTGTTCAAGTACAACCTGTACGCTGTTGGCCTTTAGTTTATGCCCGGAGGCGGCATGTCGCCTTGATTGCCATGCCATAAAAATTTAAAAGCAATTCTGATCTAAAGTGAGTAGCACACACAACGTGCAATGTCACGCAGCAAACAACGTCTGTGGCTTTCTCTTCCTCCTCCTTCACTCCTTTATGTTAATAGTGCCCTTGTGCTCCAACATGACTTGGTTCCAACCTGTTGTCCACTAGTCATAAAAGGGCACACTCTCCCATGGAAGTAAAAGCCTGCTACTTGTTAGTACAGTAACTACAGTCCATGAAAAATCAATGTGAAGAGCACTCAAAGGGTTGTGCTATTGATTTTTCATAGACACAGATCAGTCAATCTATCAATGGTTGCAAGAGGAGAAACAGCCGCACTGACCGAGGCGCCGTGGGTATACAGCTACAGTGATGGACTATGCAAAAGGAAATCTGCAAAACGTCCTCTGCCTGGTATGTGCCCTTCACTTCAAGGGCTCAGCTCAGGAAAATAGAAGCTGTCAGCACCTTCAGACAGACAGCACGAGAATGCAACCCTACCTACTGCCTGAAAAAACAAACCTCATGAGAGAGAGAAATCACCTCATGCTCTCGCTTAGACATCACAGAGCAATGAAGAAACACCTGCACACGCACTCGCCGACTCACTCACACCTCTATATCTCTGTCTTCGGCTCTTCGTGTGCGATGAGGTCAATAAAAAAAGACAACTCCAGCCTCCAGCTGTCCCCTCCGGCTCGTTCCTCAGACGGTGGCTTGCTTAAGAGCGCCGGGATTCTGCGAGGCTGTTGGATTATTCATTTGCAGAGTGTAACTCAGCCCACTGCTCTTTTCCACATCACCTATGCTGAATTCCCTGGTGCCAGAGCAGCCTCTGTCAGGCTCCGTCACCCTAGTTTTCAAGAACTGAAGTAAATAGGTTCCACTTCAATTTCCATTCAGCTCTCGTCAGTTTAATTCCTTTATTCTATGAGTCTTTCACTAACCCCCCAGCGACTCTTCTTCCTCTGGTTCCATCTATTAATACTGACACATTCAGTGCTTACATTTCATCCCTCTCCTCATGTTGAAAAAATGTATTAAAATCATTCATGTCTTGGTATCCGTGCAATATAAACTGGGTAGAAAACCTGACAGATTCAGGCTGTATGTGAATGCTTTACAAATGATAACATTTATCTTCAGTATAAGGTGCTGTATGTATTTCATTCTCGGTTCTATGCTTGCCGCATTTTTCCAAGGTGTTTTTTAGTTGGCCTGCACAGTTCAGCATTTTGGTGATTCGCCATGTGCTGCAGTGGGTCAGACGGTGCAGTAGGTCAGGTGTGTCACTGGCAATCAAGCAACACAATGCAATTTTGGTGTCAGTCTGCTGCCCGTCTGCCCAGAAAGGGTCAACAGCACTATGTGCAATGCACCCCTCTATTCTTCAGTCTTTTTGTCATTTTAATAGACGGAATTGCACACCATATAAACCGTCACGAAAACCATTTTTATTTGTCAGCCAGAAGACATATGTGCTTACAAAGAAAATATAGGCATACAGTTTTATTCAGATTGAAAAAGTAAACACAACCTGCAAAACACATAATTTTCTCTCTTTCTTTAATTCTATATTACTTCTTAGGTTTTAGGCTGAGCTGAGCGCATATATTCTCTAAAACTGAATGAACCAGAACAGCAAAGATGTGCAGCTTGTTTGTGAAGAAATGAGAAGACCATATAAAAATAGCAATCAGTGGTAATGTGTCCCCAGTAACAAAACAATTCCTTTTGAATACCCTTTTCTGACGAGTATGAAATAATAAAAAAAACTTGTCGTGAACAAAGGATTCTCAAGGGAAATGTTTAATTTTGTTTACTGCACAAGATCTTTATAGAAAAAAATCACTATTAAAAAGCACCGAGCTCGAACATGCACCAATGTAGTAATAATAAAAAATGGCAATTAGGCACACTAGATCTATAATATTTAATAATATTCACAGCTAATTTGTTACATTTGTTTTCCTAAAAGCAGCAAGATAAAAAGTGCCTGTTCTATTTCCATTTTAATTTTAGTCTGATGTTTATCTTTATTTATTAAAACGCCTACCTTTGAAGTCTAATATTTGAAACTTTGGAAAAAAACAAGTGAATTTTGCCAAACCATCAAAGCGATCTCTCTGTTTCTAGATGTGATGAAAACAAGATGTGATCACAAAACAAGACAAGCTGTCGTCTCGTCCCACAGATCTATATCAGAACACATGATGTACTGTTTAATTATTTTGTGGTTTAAGTTGAAAGAATTGGATTATATTATACAGTCTAATACAACATATGCTCACATTGCTTGGCCACAGTAAAAAAAAATGGATCCTCTACCCGGGGCTCATAGATCAAAAAGAAAGCCTCAGACTCCCTCTGTTCATTTCAAGAGAGGGGCCCAGGACACAATGTGCAGCGGCCATGAAACTAGAGGAGCAAGCCGACTACAAGAGTGGAAGGGTGTGACTTTGAACCAGGCCTCGTTCAAATTCATGGAACATTAAGCCCTTTCCTTGAACCTCAGAAGCCCAGACAGTTGAGAACATCAAAACATAGAGAGTTTGAGAATCGGGGTCTCTGTGTATTGAGAAGGGGAGCTTGAGCTTTGCATAGCTTCACGAGCGTTTGGAATAACCTCTGTAAGAGAGCTGGCTTTGTGCCCAAATCGGATGTGATGGTGGAGCAGCTAGAAGCGCTGGACTAGAATGAGTCACTGGCTGCATGAATACATCCGAAACAAAAGACAACTGCGGAATCACATCATCCTTGGGAGCACATGTATGCATAACATTTTATCATTAACTTTAAGTAAAATCTCACAGGGAATAACTGCCACTGCTGCATCCATACAGAATTTTTTAAAGAAGCAGAAGAGTACACCGCAGCCAAGTGTGGCTGAGCCATGCATTTCTTTGCCTCAGCTGGTTTGACAAAGCCCAAAACCCCTGTCAGAGATAAAGGGTACCAGGACAGTGGTTTTCAACTGTCTTTGTAAACACAGGCTCTTCTCCTCAGTCCCATACCCATCATGTGCTGCCTACTTCTGCCTTTTAAAAAATATGAAAAAATTATTACAGCAAAACACTGTTGCTGTGTCATAATATATTTATTTTACCACTCCATGTACTCAAAATGTCTAACTGACAACTGCACATTTCGTTTCATTCTAGAGCTCTTACTCTTTAAAATTGCAGCAGATTTAAATATAATACTCCAAAACTGCATTTAGGTATTTAGGTATAAGTGATATAAATTTTATTGATTAAATATTATATGTGACTTCTGCAAATAAGAACTAAGCATAAAAACATAATTCAAAGTGAAAGCGTTATGGTTTGAAGGAATTATACTGCCTTTCATATACGCAACCAAACGTGGTATGGATTTAATAATACAGTGAATTATTAATGCATGCTACCTACACATATATAGAAGGCTTGTTACAGCCAGGGTAGACAAAGGACCAGAGAACAATCCAAACATATTAAGCAGTTCAATGAGATTAAAAATAGCCTTCTAAATAAAATGAAACAGTATTCATGCTCTGATTACTGCATCATCAACTGTATGCTACATCTACGCTACTGTAATTGCACAGCTTTGTTCAGTAGAATTAACGTATTTAACACATTCTCTTAGCTGAGAATCTTTATCATGGAGAGTATCATCATTAAACGATGAACTCGGTCTCTGGCTCTAACAGTTTTAGCACCTCAGTCCAAGAACGCTTTTTATAGTCTACTTCAATCCGAAACAATCCAAATTTAGCTTAAGGCTCAACATACCTCGCTAACTCATTAATCTCGCTTCATGGTACAGCCCTGAGGTAACATCAAGGACTGTTGTGCAGTGTGATTAAAGGTTCACTGCCACTTCATTAAAAAATATATATGGAGTGTGAGATTTACACAGACATACATTTCTTCTTATAGCTGTGTACTTATGCATAAGTGAAACTCTTACCCTTCCACCTTCCACCCACAGGAGTAAAGGCAGTGTTGATTGTTCACTCCTTTTAATATTTTTAGTTATTGCCTGAAGGCGTAAACACAGAGTGTTGTTGAGACAGTGGTCAGAATATTTAATGACCCAAGCATAAATTAAGCTATTAGAGAGAACTCTCCCCCATGACATTCAGCCAAGCCAGGTATGCTTTGTTATGGGGCTATTTGAGGCAAAACATCCTTTTGCTGCAAAGGGCATGACATTTACAACCATTTCATCTCGACACAACACAGTGTGATCAGTAGAGGCGAGGATTTACAGACCAGACGCCTATAATCATTTTACAACGAAACACAAACCGTCTACAGGAGCAGAGAAGATAAAAATAATTGGAGGGTGATTTAGAAAACAATTATTTGAGAAGGGGAAATACAGTTCAGCCATAGTATGTTTTTTTTTTTTACTTAAGGATTTAAAAATATCATATTGCTGCAGACTTATATAAATATAATGCAGCAGTAACAGAAGGACTGAACTACCACTCATATTTGCTGTGTGGGGTGCGTGCATTTGTGTGGCAGCACTGAAAATATGAGAGAACACAGCACTTATTATAAAGGACTCTTGTGCAAGGTCCCATGATAGCCTTCATAACAATGATAAATGGCTGTTGCATTCTTGTAAGCTACATCATATGACTACCACCTTTAAGACTTTTTCTATTACAGCTATGGCGGCAGCATACTGGGAAGGCTTTCTGCAAAACAGAACAAGGGATTAACATCCTGGGAACCTTAATATTTTTTGTAAACCTCATTTTGTTTTTCAATTTCCTCTCACACATCCATAACAGAGACACAGACGTTTTCTGAAGGCTGGATCGAGACAGCTTGGTGCGCTGCGCTGTTTGCTTTTTCACAATCCTCCTACAACACAAAACAACAACAATAGAGCCGGTAGCAGAATGCCATTATGTTTATGATGAAAACCTGAGGAGAAGCGTTTCAGTCATTCCTGACAGCCTCTATGGTGCATTCAGTTAATAGCTTGAAAGGAATCTCCTCAATTGTCATCTCTCAACTAAATTTACTCCACCCCTACGCTGCTTTGAGAAGGGCGGCCACGGCATGCCATGCCCGCTATGATGATAGTGGGTGTTTGCCTGATAAATAAACCCAAAAGGTTTTTCTAAACCATCCAAGCTTAAATGTGCAATATCTTAAGTATCTGTCACGAGGGGTGCCTCAATCAAAACAATAACAAACGACAGAGTGAAGTGAAGTAGCCTGCAATCACTGTGGTTCTTACCACCTTTGCTGTCATTGCAATCAACTTCTCTCAGTTAGGAGTCCTTCAGTGTTCATCGTACAGGAGGCTTTTTACCTGGAGCTGAATTATCCGAAGAGGGCTCCTTCTTTCTCAGACAACATGACCCTTTGATTAAAACGACTAAAAACACTGAATACAGCCATTTCATGTTAAAAATCTGTGTTTCTCCGATGCCGTGTGGTGGACAAAGGCAGGGGCTGTGAGCTGAGCTGTCGCAATCATTTGCTCATCTTGTTTCTCCGATAACTTCACCTAAAATCCTTTATCTGGTTAAAATATATAACTAATGACAACCAATAGGGGTGTGATGATACACTCAGCCCAGTTGTAATGCTTTAACTGGTCATAATCTTGTATTGAATGTCTTCCTCAGTTCAATGTCAGCAGTTTTCTCTCCCCCTCTTCAGAGGGCAGCTACTTAGAGAGAGTCTGGAACCTTGGGACAAGCGCTGTGCTCTCCAGTAGTTGTATGCATCCCCACTGTATGTGTCTGAAATATTACTGAGGATTGAGCTCTTCATGTTGACCATTTTCTTTACAGGTGCAGATGATTTTAGCAGAGATTCAGAGCTGTGATGGTTCTGCAGGTGTCTCTGCATAGTGCTTTTGTTAGCCGCGGTGTACAGCACTATTTTCCTACAGTGCTTACACTGTGTTTGTGTCTTTTGCTGTCACTCTACTGCCGTTAATTGTTTCCACTGGGAACATATTGCTGCAACACAAATTATTTTAAAGTGGCGGGGGCATCTTCTGTGCTAATTTCGAGGTCAAACTCCGACTCCGTCAAACTTGCTGCTGCTCTGCACTTAAGTACTGATATTGCAAGATGACTTTAGAGAGATAAAGTCAAGTTTTATTATTGGAAGATCTCGTGGGAGGAGATCTCATCACACCCCGAACCATGATATAAAAAATATATCCTAAAAATGAGATTAAAACTGAAAAGTTGATCTATGACTGCTTCTCGCAGACAATTACAATGCTGATGCGTGTGCGTAGGGGACAGATGCCATTGACAGGCGACCAAATAAAACAGACGGTTACCTTGAAGGAAATAACGGATTGCTGAAAGCATTTGGAACAAACATAATATAACATAGGTCCAGACGTTTCGAGACACTTCGATGCATAAAAGTTACATATACTTTTAATATGGGTTCAGTTCAGCCTTTACTCAATGTTGTTATAGAAAAAAACTAAGTATGTATTATGGTCTGGCTAAGTGGAACCACTCCACTGCCAAAAGGTATTGTTTGGAAAATTAAGAGTTCTGTATTACAACATTCCCAATCAGTTCTACTGTACAGCATCTGAGATGGGATTGCCTGCAGCCTCCATTGCAGAACTAATGCAGCCCAGATGGAGGACAGATGTATGATAGGGGAGGCTTTCTAACAGCTACCAGTGTACACAAAGAGTACACATAAATAATGCAGTCATCTTTCCCATTACAGTATAATGTAGACTTGAAATTTATAGTGCTTCCTATTCAATGCAACCTCTTAATGGGGAGACATTTAAGTCCTGGGTGCATTACTCCGTATTATGACCATGTAGTATACATAAATAAACTTGCTTGTCCAGTCTCAGGAATAAAAGCATAAATCAAGATGTGTGGAAATTGTATTTTTTTTTATCAGTTAATGAAACACTATGAAATAAAAGTGTGTCTTAGTTGGCTCGGGCTTCTCCGTGCAGGAGAGAAAGTGGGCTTAGAGTCACAAGGGATGAGCATCATGGGCTAAGGACTACATGTGAATACAAACAGAGGGATAAACTAGTCCTATAGAGCCCATTTTCCACAGCTTAAATCACTATATATCTGAGACAAACTCTTTATCAGGAGCTAAGAGGCAGAAGGTTGTAAGTGCCATTTGAAAGAAAAGCCCCTGGTATGTTCTGGGTCAGCTGCTCCATTCTTTCATGTCAGTTTTATTTTAGCGAATACAATTTGAAGAACCTCTGCATCGTTTAAATTTCGGAGAGAACTGCTCATGCGGCTCTGCGCTCTGTCTTTGCCCACAAAGGATTCTAAAGGAGAATGAAAATAGAGAAGAACACTGTGAAAATATTCTGCATTCATCCTCAACTGTGCACAGTATTCTTTCCACATGGCAGACACTCTTTCTTCATTATTCAGACTGAGAATGATCTGGCTGCATTATAAAGTAACTACTACAGACAACTCTGGGTAAGGAGCTGCATGACGGCACCCAACCACTCATACATAACAACTCTCTAATGGTTGCACATGGATCATTAGCCACTAATTACACAAATGTTCATAGTTTGATTTAGAAATCCATACATTTCACAGACTCTCTTCAATCCATTTGTGTAGAAATCTAAAATACAAATGCCTATTCATTGGGTCGCTCACTGTCTGTTTTCTTACAACTTGTTTTTAAATTATGCATGATGTGACAAAGTGGCCACTGTCAACAGTTAATGATGAAAAACCAATCCACGAACTTCCTGTAAAATCCATGAAGAAGCTACCCGATCACCGACAGTGCCTGAGTCCGGGAGGCCCAGCTGCCTTGTTATTTCACCATCACTCTCTGTCTTGTCTCGGCTAAATCGCATCAGCCCGCAATTGACCAAGTGTCACGCTTCAGAGGGGAGCCTGATATCTCCAGCCTTGCAGACCTTTTACTTCTCCATTCAGCTTCCCTCCAAAGGTCATATTTCTACTTTTACAGCAGTAGAAAGCACACATTGCTCTGCACAACTTCTGGCATCATATCAGCTTGTCAGATTTTTCTTTATGATGAAGGGAGGGGGAAAAAAGAGGGGAAATAGCTCAATGACCATGGTCTGGGGACAGGCGGTGTATGACAATGAATCCTTGAAGACACTTTTGGTGCTGGTTGATAAAAGTTTCACTTGATATTTCTTTCTCTTACTATAACTGGGAAATGAATACATTTTTTATCCTTCCCATACAATCCCAAATCACAGCAGAACACAGCAGGGAGGTCAGAGAACACGGCCATTTGTATGCTCCAGGAGAAAAAGAAATGCTCAGTGATTTTTTTCAGTTCTTTTACATTAAAGACCCCCTGAAGTAAAACAGAAAAAAGTGGCATGCTGATTCTTAATTGGTAGATCAGGCTCTGGAAGATTACAGACAAAACACATAGAATGGAAATCTAAATTGAAATGGCTGGAAATAAGTAACTCACTTGTGAGTAATTGTATAGTGAGATGACTCAATTGGCACTTGAATGCATCTCAGTTTAGCTTAGCACTGTGACAGCATGTGCATGTACCATAGGAGGATTTCTAAGGCTTTAACATGTGTGGACATTTTTTTGAAATATTTATATTGGATTACTTTCAATCCATAGCCAGTGCTCCCAATGCGCTTCTGAAGTATGGCTGTAATACATTCACCCACAGTATTTCATCAGCGCTGGTGTGATTTTTAATCAATATCTCCACAAATGAAAAGAAAACTACAAGCGTTATGAATGCAGCACAGACTACCATGGACCCCTCCTGAACCTGTGTCCGTAACTATAAAAGAAATATGTACTGAGCTCTGATTGACATTTGATGGGATCTTAAAATATTCAGGCAAATTGATTGGTTACACGCTGAACAAAGGAAAGAAAGAAGGATGATCCGAGGCTTATACTGGCATCCATACAGGATATGAAATTGTAAAAAATGAAATGCTAAAATATCAAATAAAAGATTGCATTGTAAGTTATTCAAAGAAACATGACATTTCCAGGTTGGCAGAATGTGGGCCAGTACACAGCAGAAAAAAAAACTAATAACTTCTTAATAACTTGTCTCGTGTCCTCAGTCACAGTCAAATGAAATTATTGTTTGCACACGTAGGCTTCAGATTGCATTGTCTTTGCTGTGTCATGTTTTAGTGCGGCGGGGATAAAAAGAGGTGTTCGGCGTGTTCTCCCAGCAGAATGTAATACTGGCTGAGCACTAATCTGATCCTTCACTCGCACCTCTGGGTAACAATTTCCCCCTTCACCCCCAACAGTATTGTTTCATTTCTAATTCGTATTTTCATTTATGTCCCCTTGATACCCATGCATTCTACATTTCTTAATAATACTCTCACAAAGCCAGCAATGCTCACATGAAAAGGAAAAGCAGGGGTAGAGAAATGTCATCTGACTGTACTATGTTAACAGTGGAAGAGAAAACACGGCTGAGCAGTGAGTAACTCTTTGCTCGCACTGCCTGAACAGTCCTGTTGTTTGGTATGCAGTATGCTTATAGGTTATTCCCAATGTGGAGGGCCCAACGCTGACTCAAGGTCTCTGTGCAGGTTTTTTTTAACCTGTGGGCAGGATAAGGGATGAGCTTCTCGGCTCTACAGTAAAACTGAAAAGAAAGACAAAGCTTTTTTTCAGACATTAAATGCTTAGTAGGTGTGTGGATTGCTGGTCCACTATCGATTTTTTTCCTAATTATTCAAGCTGGCAAGATACTCTAAGAAGGTTTATTCTTTTATTCCTCCTGATTCAGTAATAGTTTGTCAAAATGCTTTATTCTATACTGATTAGAATAAAATATCAAGTAACTGCACACTATCCAAACAGGGTTCAGCATACATTTTTACTGTGAGCAGTTTTACTTGTGTTGTGACAGTAGTAGCCTTAGTAGTAGTGACATTAGCCGCAGGAGTCTGGGCATGTATATAACTGCCAGTGGCAGCAGCAGTGGTGGCCGTAATGGCAGCAGCAGCCATAGTGCCAGTTTCTGCTTCTCATTCCTGGCAAAGGAGTGAGAAGTTTCATTTCAATTTGATTATTGAAATTCAAAGTGTTTCATATTGATTGGCGCTAAAGGCGGAGTAATTGGATTATTTCTTTTAGCAGATCGATACAATGAATTGACATCACTTATAGCTGATGCATCCATGCAATGAACACACCTACAGAGCAGTTTGGAGCCATAGTGTTTCACAGTGACATTGTAAATGTCTGTAGACAGTCTGACATGATGGAGTCCACCAGCCTGAGCCGCTGCAGCGAAAACACATCTGACTGCACGTTATGCAGCCTACTTTAAAACTGGCTGAGCTGTTGTCGACTGTTATACAAACTGTAATACGCACCTGAGTGCTGCAAGTTTGGTCCAGAAAAACACCCTGACAGTTACATTTGCTCTGAGTAAAAATATGCAATAGCCAAGCATTTGTGTGATTAATGTCACACACAAGATATATATACACACATATATTAAATCTGATCTACACCTCTGAAAGTCTGCTCACGGACAGTTTTTCCCTTCTGCGAAGGACCCTTCAGGAGCATTCAGTGAGAAGGACCAATAAGGACTAATAAAATAGTCCTGCAACAATTACTACCTTTCTAAAATGTAAAAAGCCCAAGGAACTATGCCAGAGAAGCCTTGATTTAACAGAGAGAGTAATGAGATTTGAGAAGCTATTTTTCTAAAGCTAACTCTGTCTAAGCCAAACTCTTCAAATTCACAACACATCAAAAGCCTCTTAACTTACCATCCAGGTGAGTCAACACCACTCTTGCAGTCTCAACAAAAATACCGGGATTATAAGAATTAAAAACGCTATCAAGGTCTTTTATTGAATTGCATTACATTAGCAATACTTTCATTGAGGTGAATGATACTAATGCAGTTATGCAAACAGAAATGGGGAGACTCAATATGAAATCAGGAACAGAAAGAGCTCTTCACAGCTTGAGACACAGAATCCTGACACGACTGAAGAGATCATGAAAAAATAGTCTTTGAACTCTAAAAAAAAAAACTGGATCACTTTTTAATAATAATATTGAATGGGTATCATATTCCAATATTGATACTATATAATTAAGTGTGCCAATAAATGATAAAAAAAAAAATGGTCACAACTAGGGCTGGGTATCTATTAGGGCTTGGGTGGTGTCGATCAAATTGGCATATTAGGACGTCCTCAGTGAGTCATAGATGACATTTTATGCAACCAAACGTTACATTCACTTGATGGGTATCAAATGGATAGGGATAAAAAAAATGTTCAAATGAAGTACTTGATTTGTATCATTCTAGGATTCATACAAGTACAGTAATGTTTTAAACATGTATTCCTTTTTGGTATGTCTGTATGTATGTCTGTATGTATGGATACACTGTACCAAGCTCTAACAGTCAACATACATGCATACAGAAAATCGCTGTGGAAGTAAAGGTAGCTGAAGAAGAACACAAACTCACAAAGTGGTGCCTTTTGTAGCGACAGCCGAGGCTGTACCATATTGTGGCTACATTCTTTCTTGTGAACAAAAGTCAACGCTTATAAAAGGAAAGTTCCATCTTCAATTTACTCAAAGCCATCCTAAGTCAATAATGGGCAGATTATGAATGGGAGTAGTCTTAAGAAAGCCCTCCCTGGAGAAAAGAGACCTGAATGGAAGCAGACAATGCACACGCATGGCCAGCTCCATATCTCAGAGGAACAGAGAGCATTCTGATAGACTTTATCCTTTTCTACACACTTGATCTATACGGTGTAGTCTTTGAGTCATCCGATCACCCCCACCGTGAAAACAACAACCCTCTCTATTCCCTCTCTTTCAGTCCAAAGCCTGACTGCAAACTTGTTACCAATGTGCTATTAGTAGCAGGCATAACTAGCGTTTTATAGGTCAAAGATTTTTTTTTAGTTATAAAACATAGTTTGAGTACCTTTTGAATAATGATTTCTGTAGAGCTGGCACAGCACCAACCCATTTCTAGGAGACATTTTTGAAAAACAGCTAAAAGGTCTGTGGCTGCAGGCTTCATATAATGAAGTGGTGCATTTAAATGAGAGACAGCTCTGGGACGAGGAAGTACACTTCAGTCAGATCAGTAAACACTGAAATAAAGTCGAAGCTAGAAGATGAAGAAAGGGAGGAGAGGACAACTAAAAGAGGTGAGAGAGAGAAAGCACAGAGGGAAGAAAGCAGGGAGAAGTAGAAGGGAGACATCCTGGAGACCAGACCTGCAAACAACCTGCAAATATTAGAAGTTTTAAGAGAGGGAGAGATTAAAGAGGATAGAAGGTAAAAAAAGAGCCACAAAGGGAAATGAGAAGATTGCAAAACAACATTTCCCGGTGGATTTTATAGGATATTGTGGTAGCGAGAGGATGATGATGCAGGTATAGAATATCTAATATACCTCAAAAAAAAAGAAAAAGACTAAAGCTGTGTCCAAAAACATTTGGCATTTACTGAATCCTACATATTTAAGAGAGTAGAGTAAACATAAACAGGAAGACAAGCATACTAAAAGGGCCCTTCAGCTATTAGTCTCATTTAAATTTCATAATTAAGTACAAATACCAATATGAAGAGGAAGACTACTTTTTAAAATGCCAACTGGCCTTGGGAACTAGGAAAGCGTGCAGTAATGTATTGCCAACAAAATATGACCCCCCTCTCACAACACTGGAGTCAATCTACTGCAAATAATATGCTGGCAATTTTCTCCATGGCAACCTAATGCCAGAACAGGCTGTAGATCGGTGTGCCAGCAGGCAGACAGTCACAAGGGCTTTACAGTATGGCTGTGAGGCAGCACGCAGGAGCAGAAGGTTGTACCAAACCCGAAGATAACTAACCATCACAAAAACAAACGCACACGCAAATACACACAGAATGAGAAAAAGACAGAGAGAAACAAGCATGCAGCTTTCCAACACAATCAAGAAAGAGCACAAGGTTGAAGAATTCTTCCCCATTTGAAATTTAAATATTCATAATGTCAGTGAATTGTGAACCAATTCTTTTCAGTAAAGTTTGTTTTGATGTTAATGTCTGCATGTTAAAAAGAGGATTAAAAAGGCATTACATCTCATATCTCTTAATAAACAGTGATATGTTTTAAATTTTTAATTCTATTTTTTCCATCTTTTTTAATAAATGATGGGTTCCTTACATTCCTTAGCCACAAGAAAATTCCTATTAATTTTGTGTCATAGGGAAACATTTTTAACTACCCTATGTCGGAAGGATTTACATCCTCCGTCTGGGTGTCGAGAAAAAGCTGTGGCTTGCAAAAATATTCTAGCTATTACAGAAAAGAGGACTTTTATTACATTTCTTAAGAGATACAGATATTTACATTAAATTTTTTCCACTATTGATTTAACAAGAACGGCTCTATAGTCTGGCTGGTTTTTAATACACTGAGAAAGGCTGAAAGAAAATGAAATAAAAATGAACCCTCGAGTTCACTGTCATTTTAATTTTTAATTGATGCTGTAGTATTGGATTGGTATCTATTAAATTAATTGGCTATTAGACAATGTGAGTGGTGAGACAATGATTTAGTCTTTGAGAGAAACTGCCAGTATTTCTTGGGTTTTGTTGTAGTCAGTGGATATCTGGGTAAGGAATGAGACATGAGAATGAAGTTGGAGATGAGAGAATATATAAATGCAAATATATTTTTTTAAAGAAGCTATTGTTGGGTCTCTTCTCTGTTTACCTGCTTGTAACGAAAACCTCCTCAATTCCGATTGGTCATTACTTCTTAGACTATAAATAGAAACCAGAATGCTTCATATTCTTCCTTCCGATATCTGTTTATAGAGATTAATATTTGGTGAGAGGTGACTGAAAATTTTATGTCTGAAAATGGGAGATGTTGGGCCCTCATCTTGATATTTGTGGGGCTTTGGATCATGTCATGCAGCTTAATGATGTCTGGGAGGAAAGGGTGCTGCGAGAGCAGAAATAAAGTAGGGCAATGTTTGTCAATCAATCTGTATGAATATTAATATTTTGAATTAATAATGATGAACACAGTAACAGTACATTACCCAACAAGCTGAAAATGTAAACACACTATGAGCAATGCTGCATATTGAACACTTCTTAGCTTCACTTATGCAGAGAGAAAACACTTCCCAAATTCAGTCATTTTCAAGTGTCACTTCCATGTGTCGGACAATCTTCATCAACACATGAAGTGAAGTTTTATTATTAACAGTGATATGTCCAATACATTTCGGTTGCTACAGTATTATGACCTAATGCAAAATGCCATGTTTCATGAATAATCTCTCATATTCACCCTGCTCCTTCAAGGTCTCCTCCACTTTTTACACAATGTTCTTGATTTTGTGAGGATCATGTCTTTTTGGGGACTATATGTAATACAAATACGTCAATGAATGCTTAAGTGTTTTTTCAACTGGCTTGGACTCCATGCTTAGCCAGTAATTTCAAATAATGAATTAGAGCGCTTGTTTACATTGGGGACGAGAGAATGTGAGATTAATCACTTCTGCCTGATCTAAAAAGAGACGTTTCACTCCTCCAAAGTGAATATTTAGTACAGCGATGAAATGTTTAACTGGGGGGAAAAAAACAATAAAGTGGGAAAAAAGCAAACAAAACATTCTGAAAATGACTTGGGACATTAG
>CAFUXE010000331.1:461453-498730 GCA_903364295.1 Serranus cabrilla
TAATCTTTCTAGAATATTCTCCTGGTGCCATTATAATATATTAGCACCTCTGGAGACTCTTTCTATTGAGATTCGTTAGTGCCAACGGCAAGACTTCACAGCTTTCATTCAGAGACGCACTCCTTACTTTCCCTTCAAACTCCTGGGGGAAATAGAAGACGGCAAATACTTCAGGTGCAGGCATTGCTGCAGAACAGTGTACTATGGGTTTATGAGTGAAGCTAGAGTGGCGAGGTGTGGGGATATGAACATCTCAACGGGTATGCACTGGAGAGACAACAACAGGCTGAGAGGGAGAGGGAGAGGGAGAGGGAGAGGGAGAGGGAGAGGGGGAGAGGGAGAGAGAGAGGGAGAGGGAGAGATACTTTTGATGTTCCTTTTAATAAACTATTACTTTAAAATGAGGACACACATGCCTCCCGATCGACTCGAGCCAAATGAAAGCAAGATAAAAGCAATGGCACTATCTGATACAATCAGCACGACGGGGCTTGCTTTACAAATAGATCGCAAATCTCAAATAATCACACTCTCCTCACCCACAGAGCAAACTTATGCATTTTTTAAAAGCATCAGTGTCATTACTTAGGCAATAAAACATGAACCCAACCCTGACACGCTGTGACCAGCCACCACATAAGTAGACCAGGGAGACAGAGAGAAAGAGGGTTAGTGAGATGTGTTTCATGTATTTATTTTGTTGCATTTCATGCCAATACACCTCATTTGAATTGAATTGAATCGACAAAGAGGGCGAGCGAGAGAGAATTGGCTAGTAGGCTGGTGCATCACACGGTTGGCAAGGTATCATGTGCAGAATAATGGCCTCAGAGCGCATTACATTCTACCTAGCACAGAGCCGGTATGGGTTTATGTGTGTTTGGGGCTGTGATGGTATGAAATTGGAAAACAGGGGTCTGAAACACTACAAATTGCAGCAGGAATATTGAATTTTGAAGGAATATTATAGTACAATCAGCCGACACAGGGTGACTGCAATCTAACATTTGCTCACCAGCTGGAAACGACCTGTTACCTCTGCAACACAAGAGACAGTGGAGTGTTTTCCTGCAGCTTTTGAAAGGGGCCACCCACTACGGTGGGAAGTAGGATAACCTGTGTGTTGTTTTATTCCAGATTACACTATTGCCAATTTTTGAGTAATGTAGCTATAAATAGAAAGAGACCATGAGACCCAGATGGAGAGATGGAGAGAGAGATAGAGCGACATAGAGAGACCCACAGAGAGAGGCTCTGGCATTAGACGTCTATTCCACAGAACGGGGTGATTCAGTCTGTCAACGCCCACAGAGCTGCCCATCCTCATAAAAACAATGATTCTGACTCGGCTCACCAAGAAAACAACATGACATTTAGCTCTAAACCCTGGTCTGGAACGCCCACGTAGACACAAAAGCATTATTGGGATGACAAAAAAAAAAGCATACTATCGAACAGATTACAGGGAAACAGATATAACAACCCTCTGTGACAGTGTGTAAAATGCAGATGCACGCTGGGAAGTCTCAGTGACATTTACACTTAAACCCTGGTGTTGAACACATGCGTGCACACACACACACACACACACACATTAGCACGCTTTCTTCACCTCACACCCACTAAAATAAAATTAAGCCGAAACATAATGAGTAAATCTGCAAAATTCATAAAGACGCAGCAAGACAATAAGGCATCTCTGAGCGCTGCAGAGAACAAATAATCAGTTACGTGATGATCCCGTAATCACATTAGTGATAAAAATCCCATTACCTCCTGATTATACATCAGCCTCCTTGCTATCTTCAAGTGCTCAGAAGAACAACCAAGTATGATAGAAAAATGACTAAGCCGTTTCCCCTATAGGCCTCCAGCCATAAGAAGCCTTACTTAACCCATACCCTCACATAACCCACACTGTACTGTCATAACAGCAAAGACGCTGCACATAGCCTGTAGATCATCCTTCTTTCATAGCACCCACTCAGGGACCAGAGACTGAAATAAAACTTATTTGGGTGCCTCTGTGAAACAATGACTGAAGATGTACTCACACAAAATCTAATTCCAGACAGAGGATAATACTAAATTTCACCCTTCCAGTCATCCGGCACTCATGCTTTTCCCTTCGTAATACCATACTCTCTTAGCTATCTTCCTTTTTTTTTTCTAGTGTCTCCCACACGCAGCCATCACCACATGTCTCGCTTCCACTCTTCTTATTTTTCCAATGGGAAATTGTCAATTATCGAAATTGTTTCTACCCTCTCCTCTCCTTTTTCCTATTATCCAAGTTCACCCTCTCTAAACTTCTAGACATCTATATCATATAACTGCAAAAAGCAGCTCCTCCATAAGATTTCTTTAAGAAAAAAGCACATTTGAGACGGACATCTTGTGGGCTGTGGTGTGTGTCACGCACCCAGCACCACAGGCAGGTACTGTTCGTTGGCTGGGATGACGTGTGGGTTTTTTTGGGATCCACTTTGGGGCTTCACTCCCATTTGGGGACCTGAGCAGCTTAGTGTCAGATGCACCAAAATGACAAGCTGCCATATGGCATCAGAAACTCAGTGACAGCCGTCTTAGAAGACTCGTTCCTGTGACTGCTTCTAGCTCCACTCCTTTGACTCAATCACAAATTAACAGAGGGGAAATAATAAAACTATACATCTCCACATTAATCTGGCGGTTTAACAGACAGAATAGAAGCCGGAGATGTCTTTGTAGTTTGCCTAGAATGAGGGAGGGAGAGATAAACAGGAGAAAGAATGCCATAAAAGTTTTTTTGGGGGGAAAGTGATCACATAAGCGGAATATGAAAGGAAGAAGAATTGCCTCGTTCAGAGGAAGAGAGATTTTTTTTTGCTCCACAGCATTGTGTCCCTGGGTGATTGTCTAGAATATATATATGTGTGCACTGTGAGCAGAATATTGAACACTTCATTTTACCCAATTCACTAAGACTAGAGATTGATTCTCCATCTTGAATTCACAGAAGCAATTAAGAGTAAAAGTCTGCTAGGGACCATTACACCTAATGTACACTTTCTTTCACTGCCCAGTACAATGCGTTTAGACGGCTGGAACAACTGCAGCTAT
This sequence comes from Serranus cabrilla, assembly GCA_903364295.1. Lineage (NCBI taxonomy): Eukaryota > Metazoa > Chordata > Actinopteri > Perciformes > Serranidae > Serranus > Serranus cabrilla. The sequence continues at coordinate 464,556 of CAFUXE010000331.1, forward strand.
CCAGATCAATACTAAATGAACTCCAGATTCAAGCAGAATGTAAGCCCCTCAGACAAGCTCAATGTTGAATATAATTTACGGTAATATATTATGATGGAAAATAAAGAGCATTTAATAATGACAAATCTAATCTTGTCCAAATTGCCATAATCCCATGTGGAAACAGTTTTTATGATAACAAGGAGACTAAAAACATCTGACTAAAGTTCTATCTTTGACAAAATATAGAAGGCAAAGATAAGCCCGAATTAATTTTGCAAACCTTTCTTTCAGAAAATCCTCTTTATTTGAGGTGGGGAGAAGTGGGGTGGGAATATGCAGAACCACCTACGCATATTTCTAAGAAGTAATCCAGAAGGCTGTTCACTGGCGTGTGTAGCACTAAGACAGCTCCACAAAGATGCATGCAAATTAAGTAAAGTCTCAAGTGGAGCAACAGGGGAAGAGGGGACCAAGTAGCGACTCACTGTCAACTGCTGAGCTCACGTATGGAAAAGCTTCGCCTTGGAAGCATTTTTGATATTCAAGGGACTTAACACACCACTGAAAGCACAATAAGTCACTACTACTTCCCCTCTACCTCCAATCTCTCACCTCTTCTGACAATCGTTTTTTTTTTTCACATATCTGTAAACTGTATGACACAACGGCTCATAGAATTACAATGACCTGGTAATACCAAAAAAAGCGAGCTAAAGCGGTGGCAATAAAACTAAACTGCCTCCATCATAAATAAATATAACAACCTTCCTTGAGCCCCTGAAATTACTTATTATTCCTGTCTATTCCTTACACTACTCTGTAAACACAACTGTCTGCCAGTGTCTTTGGAAGTCATGCATGCCCCACTTAAGCTACAAGAAATGGAGGAGGCCACACTTTTGCAATCCGCTGCAAAAGCAGGATTGCCTAGAGGGGTCATGTCTGGCTCTCTGATGCTGGCTTTGATGTGCAACAGTTTTGTAACATCAACGTTCACCTACAAGCCGAATATGGATACAGTCTCACACTCGGTGATATAGATAGTTAAGCATGAGAGACGCCTCTTCATAGTGTACAACTTTATGCATTCACACACACATGCTGTTAAGCAGGACTTACATTGCCGAGGTTGACGAAACCGTGTTCCCCTGCGATGCGGTCGGCTTCCTCCGGCCCCCCATTGATCTGGACAGCCCAAGTGTTGGTGAAGACCTCTGCAGCATCAATCCACTTCAGCTCTGCTTTCAGAAGGACAAGGGCTGTCCATAAGTGCAGCAGGGCCACCCTGGCATCCATGAAAAGGAGAAAGACTTCACAGGGCAGTCTATCCGTCCGGCTGTCACTGCTTCCCAGGCAGAGCGGGGCTGCTCTACCTTACAGCAGCAAAGTAGAACAGTGGCCTAGAGATGAGAGGACAGAGCCCGTTATAAACACAAACATGGCCTTCTAAACTGGGTCACTCTTGGGCCGGAATTACCTACTGCAGATACCATTTAGGAAACACCCAGAACTGCAGCAAAAATAGACAGCACACTCACAGCCCTTATCATGCATCATACTTAGCTCACTCTCCACTTTAAAAATCAAGAGGGAAAAAAAATGTCTTCATAAATGTGCAAAGCATAAATATTAAGTCAAAACAGACAAGGGTTCTGCTGAAAACAGAATTATTTTTCAATCCTCCTCATATTTTCAGACCTGAAATGGTAATGTATGATAATGATATACAGTAGACATGTTGCTGAAATACAAGACAAGCTCCAAGCAAACCACTACACAGTTAGTTGTGGCAGCTATAGACCGACCAAGGCATCAGAGGGAGAGGACATTTAAGCGCTCACCCAGACACTCTGCTCTTCTTTATAAAGCATATTTCAAAATTTAAATCAAACGGACCGCTTATTAGGCATGAGAAAGTACTGTAGAACATATTTTAATTGAACAGTAAAATAACAAGCGTGATAAAAAGGACCATCATTTGAGCACATGTTCAAAAGAAATACGATTTTGAGGCTGGGGCATTCGGCTGGCTTTTGATTTGAAGCTCTTTGAGTCGTAGGAAAGGAGACCCATAAGTCGCACATAAAAAGGAAAGCTTTGTGGTAAGTTAGCCGACTCTAAGTGTGGAAAAAAACGATAAGGTGTGGGAATCTGCTAAGTATATCAGTCCATCCTAAGAAAGATGAAGAGGAGGGAGGTGATGCAGGTTTAAATGCCTGTCCGGTCCCACTGCTGATCCCACCAACGTAGCATCAAAGAGCCATTCAGTGAGTCAATCCCTGCTACACTGATGTGAAAAGAAACAGGAGCTACTTAAAGCCCTCAATCTAAGGCTTTTGAATTGAACACATTTAAGTCTGTTGTGCTCACTTATGACTTTCTGCTGGGTTTTCCGGGTGGTTTAAAAATTCAAAGAAATTGAATTTCCAATATAAACCTTCTTAGCAGGTAAAAAGGGAAGTTGGATGGGGGGAAACCGCTGAGCACATGGACTGATTGTTCTACATGCTGCCACAGCAGGAAGTTCTAGTCAATATTTCCTTTCTAACCTGGCAATAGCTGCAGTTAATACTTTTTCAGCCAGCTTGAAATAATTCTGATTAGATTCCAACTTAACGATGGACACAAACCATGACTCAAGGTCAATGTCTGACTTCAACCAACTGAGCTGCTACACAAGGCAGCGAGAACAGCAATGGGATTCATAATCAGGCGTCCAAGATCAAGAGCACAGTCAATATTAAAACATTGTGCTCCATTGTTGCAGTTTTCGGGTTGAACATGTTCCCTTGAAACAGTGCGAAACTGTGTAAGCGACCTTGAGGCATGTTTTCACTTTTTTGGAGAGTGTGTCAGAGGTGTAACCCTATCAGCCGCGGAGTGTATAAAAACTTAAATCCTTAACTACAAACTATTCTAACACATCTCACATATTTACCAGCCCAATGAAAATGAAATCATTATCCAGGAAGCAATGTTACTCACACGAAAGACAACTATGCACATGAAAATATTGGCTGGCTGTTGTATTCAGAAGATAGCTCATGAACTGGTTTGTCAACAGATTGTCATGATCTTTGCGCAGCAGTTTTAGGCTCCAAGGAGATAAACATTTGTATTCTTATGACCATGTGGCCTGTCCTCTATGGCCACCCTCAGGACAAATTAACATTTTTATCCCAAAGCCCTTAAGGCTATAGCAAAATCATCCATGTGGTGTTCATTCTGTCACACATTTCCACATTGTGCGTGTGATGAACACTGCGAGCTTTAGGGGGTTACTAGAGGGCCGAAGACTTTCAGTCTTGTTAAGGGATTTTTGAAAAACAACAGGAGCTTACAGAATGGCTTCTGCAAAGTAAAGCAAACCTGCAGTAGAGCAGCCTGTTCCACTGGCTGTGCCTGAGTGTGTTTAGACTCCTCACAGGCATAAAAGGTGAGAGAAATGAACTATGTATTTTCACAGTGCATCCCAATTAGGTGGTGATTATTTTTGCAGGAGGTGGCAGTTCACTGCGTCATCACGTCTCTTCACCTCCTGACACAACTGTGCTGGTAAAATAGATGGCACATAATGACAATTGACAACAACAAAAGAGCAGCACATGGCAGCACAGACAGTCCAGTCACACTGGGGAATAATTAAAAGATATGACGACATGTTATTGTCCAAGTATATCTGAACATCATGCTAGCTCGTAGACATACAATAGGACTAAAAACTTTTCAAGGGAGAGGGGTGAGGTTTATCACTATTCCTTAAGCTGGGAATGTTAAAAAATCTTTTAGTAAGTGCTTTCACATTGATTTTTCACAGTGAATATGCATCCTGTCAAATTAGTCTCTTTCTTGAGGGCTTTAATTGATAGAATGCTAATTTGAAATGTAACAAGGAAATAAGTATGAAGGTATGCTGTTATTTTTACCTTCACTTCTTCCTAAAAATCCACTGTCCCAAACAGGGAAACATATCAGAACTTTTTACCAGCACAGAGGGTGCCCTTGCCCTTCATTTTACCCAAACAATTATCCCCTGCTTCCAGGGAGTTACGCATATAAACTATTCAAAGCGGAGAAGCTCACTAAATACATCTGTGGCTTCACAGATACATTTAGGAGTGGGTGTGATTGGAGAGCAGCAGGAGAGGTGGTGGAAACATGACCAGGGGCTGTCACTCTTCCTGTGGTGCAATTCTTCTGAGCTCATTAGATGCTATGCTGAAGTCACAAAAACAGGAGCAGGGGGTCTGCTGTCACCAACAGGGCTGAGAGATGGAGGAAAAGATGGAGAGGGAGAAGAGGGGGATCCCTCCCCCACACAGCATTGCGGAAAATAACGAGCACATAATAACGCCCAAAACACCTTCTCTCAAAACACAGCCTGGAGAGGAGTTAACAAGAGGCTGCTTACTCTTACAATATACATCAAAGGCATGAAACTGAGATGAAACTTCAACCTGCAAACCACAGGAGAACCTAAGACTTTAGGATCTAAACTACAATGAAAATAGAAATTCAGTTGCATAACCTCTTCAAGATTAGCACCACGCTTGAGTTAAGTGAGTTAGTGGAATGCAGGGGTGGACGAGTGACCTGTGGTATGCTAAAATAACACGACAGCTTTGAATTATTAATTTGGCACCTTCTGTTTCATGCTATTGACAGACCTCCAAATGTAGTTCAGTATCTTGTGGCGATAAGGATGGTGAGACATTTTAATTCCTGTTTTTCAAAAGACACTTCCTCTAGCATGGAACAGAGCAGCAGCAGCAGCAACAACAGGTAGTTGCTATCACAACATTTTGCTGAGAGATTCTGTCTAGAAAATTCATAATGAGCAATGCTCTCGTCTGCCTCAGCAATGAGTCCTGAGGTGCACTTGAGGAGTGCACTTCACCCCCAACCACTGTGTTGGAGCTGCTCAGTGGCCAACAGAAGACGACTGTGATGTACAAACCAACCACAGAGTGATTCCTGTCCTGTGACGCCCCCTCACTACTCAACTGTGCCGAGAAGAGAGGGAGATGGATCAGCAATGCATCGGCACTGTGCATTTATTATTGTCTCGATATGATCATTTGAGCCCGTGGGCAACAGAATAGCGCAGAGCACTGCAGGATATTTTATAGCTTTGAGGAACACTAGCTTTTAAGATCTGTGATAAGTTAGACTGCAGAAAACTGCACGAAACTCTAGCGAGCTCTGTGGGGTATTTTGATATACAGTAATATCAATATTACTGTTATATATTAGTAGTTCTTTACGTTATCTTTGGCTGATCCACCAGGCTGTATTATAGAAATATGAGACAATAAAGCTATATAAACCAAATTGCAATTGCAATTTGATACATATTGAAAGAAATAAGGATTTTTGTGTCATTATTCTCATTTTCATTGACAAATGTGTTAAAATTATCATTGTGTGATGTTTTTCTGCAAGGATCTCTTCCAAACAAAGACTTTTTTCTCCACTCTGCAGAATATTATTTATAAGCTTGGACACCTCTGCAGCACCATAACACTTAATTAAAAACAGTACTTTGACAAATATTCTGCCTTTAACAAATAATGCACCTTCCTGCATTTTGGATATTGCACAAGTCCACATTGTAATTTCAGTAAAATGTTGATTAATGTGCAGCCTTATGAATAATATTTATCAGATAAAATAAATCATTTAAAGGTCCATAATCCAGTTGCGCTAGCCTCATAACTGCTCAGGTGTATTCAAGGATATTCATTAGATTTGAGGGCATTATTCACAATCAAAGGAAAAAAAAACATTTTGTGAATCTGAATCTATATTTCATTTTGAATTGGAAAATGGTCAGAGCCACCCGGCACCATATCCCAGGTCAGATTTAGCCCCCACACCATAAGTTAAATACCACTGGTACAGCTCGACACACATCAGAATTTTCAGTGGCCAATACTGGTTTACCACAGAATATGAACGTCTTTGACAGTTCTGACAGATTTGGCAGATTTAATAGGGATGCACCAATTGTGAAATTCTGGGCTTATACTCATGTTTTTTGTTATTGTTTATTTATTTTTTGGTATTTATTCTCCCCTTTGTGCCAGGGGAACAAAGAGATTCTCATTAAAAAAAATAACTGAATGCTTTCAAAGACATTCAGTATTTTATTACGCTATCTTTCAATGAGGACAAATTCAATTATACAAAACCACGTATAATATAACCTTATATCAAATGAAAAAGATAAAGAAAAAGAAGAAAACAACTGCTTCAAAGGCCTTTTTAAGCTTGCTACACACCAACCTGCTCAATGAGAAAAAATGTCAGTACTTCCAAAGGCTTGTGAAACCAAAACTAAATATAACTAAATGTCAAAAGAAAAGTAATTAACTAGAAAATAAATAGTTTTCACCTCTTGTGTTTTTTCTACAGCATGCAATATTCTTTTGTTTCCAATAAGCACGTTCTTAGAGTAGGGTGGAACATGGAGCTCACCTCATTGCCTACTATGTCTGAGTACGTTTTTCTTTTTTATTAATTTATATAAAGATAAGCATGTTTGCCTTGTTGCAGCTCGGTCTATGTCTCCTCTCATCCAAGATGTGAGATGCAGAGCTCAACAGCCGTTCACTAAAAACAAACGTGAGAGCAAACCACACGTGCACACAGCACCTGTTGCCCTATTACACCATGCCAGAGTCCAGCCAGGGGATTCTTCTCTGGATCTGCAGCTTTAATACGGGCTTCGGCTGTCTGAGTCCCACCACAAATAACCATACATCTAACCAGCACAAAAATGATGTGGCAAAACAGTAAATATCGTCTGATACAGATATACAGTCCATAGATTGGTGGATCCTTTAGATTTGGTATTAATGTATTTATTTAAAGCTATTTATAATTACTTAATTCCAAGTTTAATGTTCATTACCAGCTTGTATTTACTGTTACTGCCACATTAGATAATAAAGCTTATTGCTCAACTGTAAAATATATGGCCTCATTATTCATCTTTGTCACAACTCTTTAAAATCCAAATTTGAGGGATCTTTGCCAACAAAAAAGTCCATCAGCCAGCTCTTTTAACACTCTCAAATATCCATCTCCGTATTGGCCTCAGAAACTCAGTATTGCTCAGTTGTAGCCCAGTGAATTGATTAATGAATCACTATCTGCCTGGCCATCATTTCCACTGCTGATTAAGATACCAACCGTCAAACCAATAAAGTCACCACATTACCAATATAATGGCACGAAGTCCAACACATAATAATATTTTATTTTATTATTATAACCCGGATCTAGAGCTACCTCTTATAAAGTGCTGGTAGTGAAAAGTTAGGGCTATGAGAACTGGGCTTGGGACCAAAGCTGCCAATTACATTTTCTTACCCATGTGGAAAATGTGTGTGACCTGTGACTTGACCCAACAGTGAAACTGCTTAGTGAACAGCAGCAGAAGCCAATGAGTTCTCCCAAAAACAAACAGCATATGCATTCAGTTAACTTTCACTGCATTAGTATCACTATGGTGAGGCAAAATGAACATAATGTGGCAGAATAAAATATACTCTTGATGTGGCTTACCAGGCAATTTCCATTGGTAATGACAAGCACACAATGCTGTGACAGACCATATGCGGCACTCCAGCTCTATTTCAGGCTGCCCACCAGCCAAATCAACACCCACCATGTGCTCTGGGCTGCCCTCTCATAGAATAGCAAGGCACAGGAGAGAACTGCAGCATTTGTGAAGTACCACTGACAGCCAAGCATCCTCTCCTGAGAGAGAAAATTGCTCCAAGTTAGAGTGTGATTGCAAAACCAGAGGCATTGCACAGGCATGTTGTGCTCTGTCAGGACAGCGGTACACAGCTGGAAGTGAGCTGTACGGAGATGATCGGAGACACACTTTGAAGTGAGCAGGAACGCCGTGACTGAGTACCACTAAAGCCTGATCCATCTTCGCTCCAACTGCCTACGAGCTACAAAGATGGAAAAGCCTGATAAAATGTTGTCTAGGGCAGCAGCAATGTGTCCAGGAGAAAGAATCAATTCTGTAAGTAATGTCCCACAGAGAGATCCAACCCAATTTTTAACAGCCATCTGAATCCTGGCATTGTTCCCTGTGTCAAACTTCCTCTCATCCACAACACTCTCTGCCCTAGTTTATAGATGAGTTATATTGTTGACAAGTTTGTCTTCCTATTTCTTTCTCCTTCGCTGCATTCCTGTTTTATGCTTCTTATAAAATGTGTGCTCCTAAGAGCTCACAACTGAAGGATTACCAGCATAGTTAAACTGAGCGCTGGTGACGAATCGACAGAGCTGGAGAGGTGGTGTTTTGGGCAAAGAGTGTATGAGAACCACTCAGCCCGACTTCCTCCGGCAACATAAACATAACGCAGGTCTAACCCTTGTAAGAGCTTTGATCTCTTCACTGGTCCCAGCAAGATTTAGGCCTAACAAAGACACATAAAAGATTTAAGGTAATCATTGATGCAACGAGGTGGTGTAAGCACAAGAAGAGAAAGACTCGCTGTTTGCCTCAATAGCTGGTGACCTTGACTTCCTCCCTTGTTGAGTTCCCAGTGGGAGTTGCACTTGCGGTAGAAAATAACAGTACTAACCAGAGGACACGATGGAAAGAGTTAGATCTCTTAAAGTTGAGTTTTTCAGCTTGTTGGTTCAAACTGAGCACACTTTGATTTTCTTAAAATAGGCACATATATCTGATGCCAGTGTGAAGAGGAATAATGCGTAGTCTAAACAATCTCTGCCTTGCCTGAGAAGCTGAACTAACTGAAATGTATTACAGCAATTCCCACCATACACAGATAAAAGTACTTCCTGAGGGGTTTAGCCTATTAAGGCTCCAGGGTGAATAAATAAGAGGAAAAGAAAACGTAAGAGTGTGCAAGACAGACTGAGAGGAGGGAGGGAAGCAGGACATAAATCAGAATTAACAGAGTCAAATGAGGCATGCTGCAGAAAACTACACAGTAAAAACAAGAGTTAAAAACAAACACGCCGTTATCTTACCAACAATAAACTTCAGAGAGGCAGAGCTGCAAGCTGGTCAAGTCATGTCTCCTTCAAGAAAAAAAAAGGTCCACCTATGCTGAAATAAGAAAGCCTGTTACCCTCACTGGGGAAGGATTTACCTGACTGGGAAGACTGGTGAGAGCTGTCGGCAGCGCTGGCAGATACTTTATGCTAAAATAGCCTCTCCCATTGTTCCCACCCACTCTTCCACGGCTCCCCTCCCTGCTTTGAACACATCTAACTCGTGGCTTTGACCAAAACTAAGATGCAAAGAAGAAAGACGTCGTGCCTCATCATTCTCTTCTTCTTCTTCTTCTCCTCGCTCCGGGCGGAGACTCCCCTTTCTCCTGAGGCTTGACTTTCAACTTTACATCTAACCTGAGGCTGTGCGTCCTCTACTTGGTCCAGGAGATGAATAATAATACGACCCGATCACGCCCATTCTCTTCCAAAAGTGCTGAATTCAACTATCCAGTCTTGCTTATTAGACGCCAGGAACTTGCAACCATCACCATGGATAATTTTTGCCAGTTAACTTCAACCGTCGCACCCAGTTATTTCTTCTAACTGGTTCAGTTCAGTTTCACATGGCTTGTTTCGCTGTGCAGAATAACGCTGTGCTGGAATTAATTTACACATGCAAAGTAAATACGCGAATTGAAAAAAGATGGAGAATAAGGGTCTACGTGCCAACACACTATATAACGGTTCACTACTGGATGGAGATGACAACAAACTGCCACAAACCCTTTTCTCCAGGAAATACGTCACGTTCAGAGCCGACTGGACTCAAGCGTATGCTTGATTTGTTTCACCGAGGTCGCTGATAGGGGCGGGTAACTGATTTTATGTAGCCCAAAGCAGGTATAAACCCCCTTAAAGTCACGTTTTCCCACTTTTTATTCGACATACAAGTCCGCCTTCTTAAGGAGGTGAAATTAATTAATTCGTGGCATAATATTACATTATTTATTCACGCTATATTGCAGTGAAAAGTCTACTGCTATACAAGGAAAGGATCTTCAACGACAAAGCCTCGATGAATGCTGTTCTAATGGTAAGACGACACTCATTTGGTAATAAATGTGATTATATACTTTGATTTAAACCGTCGGCATGGTTATTTTATTGTTACAAATGATTTCTGGACCACGCTTGTACACAAAACACTTACCCTTGTTTTCCAGCCAGCTCGCTTTATACCGCTGTGTGTGACCGCCATCTTCTGGAATTTCATTTGACTTACACAGTTGAATAAGAAGCACATTGTACGGTAGAGGGTGCCATAATACAAAGCCTGACTCCGCACGGTTATGCCATGCACCCGTCACAGCCTGGTATGAGTAAAACCAAGCCCGCTTTCAGCAGCTCCCCCTTTAGCACGAACCAAAGTTATCCCGGAATAAGGACAGCACGCATGTGCCAGAACCCGGATGTACATATTTTTTGTACGCGTCTCTATCCCTCGTCTTGCCAAGTTATGACACATTTGCTCTTAAAAATAATGATATATCTGAGCAGCGCCTTGAAGCGTTGCCATTCCAAACCAGTCCAAACCGGGTTAGCCAGCTGTGACACAAGTCGACTTACGTGGATGTCACGTCTAAGTGACAGCTCCACAACAATACGTTAAGGAAGAGCTGCACTGTGATTTACGGTGAGAGAGCACAACCGGGTAAAATAACGTGCATATGTGTATTGTTTAAACAAACTAACATTAAGAATACACGTGAACACTGTAGGTGTTGCTGAAGTTGGGATGACAGACCGTTACATTAGGCTTCTAACGTTTCTTCTTATCATCCTGTGTTGCAGAATACGTCCTGCAACTTAGAGGATGGACTTTCGCGGCAGGAGGCATGAGCGGGGCAGCAACTGGACCGACCCGGAGATAGTGGAGCTGCTCCAGCTGTGGTCCGATGAGTCGGTCCAGATTGAGTTGGAGAGCTCACTGCGGAACCAGCGTGTGTTTGACCGCATAGCCCACATCCTGCGCGAAAAGGGCATATATCGCACAGGCGACCAGTGCAGGGAGAAGATAAAAAAGATGAAGCTGGAGTACCGTCGCATTAAGGACAACCACAAAATGAGGTCTTGGAAGTTCTATGATGTGATGGACAGGGTGCTTGCAAACCGACCGGCTATTACCTACTCCTCCTTGGGTGGAGCTGTTATAGCTCAACAGGTGTTTCAGAGCCCGAGTGGGGCTGATGCATTCCTGCAAGGAGTCCCAGCAGGCACCTTTGGTCCAGCTTCCTCAGGTGGGTTTCTGTTTGGTCAGCCTCCAAAAACTGGGGATCCACTGGATATTAAATGTGAAGATGTTGAGGAGAGCATGTTAAATTCAGGTGTCGCTCCCCCTGAGATGTACTATGGATCTGGAGATGATCAGGAAACTGATGGGCAGTCTCTATTGGAGCCAGAGGACTCTCTGGGTCGTGGAGAGAGCTCAATAAATGCAAGAATCTCACCTTCAGGTTGTCAATCCAAATATTTATATTATCACTATTACTGTCAGTGATTTAAAAGTGACTAAACGTTCTTTCTCTTTTTCATATCCTCAGGTTTTAGTGACCTTAACATTGCCAGTTCTGCCTCGGCTGCCACCCAGGCTGCTGGTGGTAGTGTTCCACAGGAAACGTCTGAGCAGCCCAGCAATAGTAAGAAGAGTTTTCACCACCCAACCTCTGCGAGACAAAAGAAGCGCTGCCTGGGAGGCAAAGCATCTTGGGGCCATGGGGGTGCTCGGTGCATGGGTCAAAGGAGCCTGGATAAAGCCTTGGTCAGCTTCCTAAACTGGCAGCAGTCAGCAGAGGAGCGCCTCCTGTCCCTGGAGGAGGCACGGCTGGACAGAGAGCTGCAGGCCGAGGAGCGCAGGGAACAGCGTGAGGAGAGGAGGGCGGAGCAGGAGCGCCAGCATGAGCTCCGCCTGTTCAGCATGCTCACAGGGGCGCTGGTTGCTGTCAGACAGGGCGCTCCGACTGCTCCAACAACCCCCACTGACCCCTCCTTCTCACCTCCAGCTCATCTGTCAGCATCGCTGATGACCACAGCTGCCCCCTCTGTCTCGTCATCGTCATCTCAGCCGCCTTCAGAAGCTCCCACTGCACAGGCTGTTCAGGAAAGAATAAAGTCAACACCGCCTACATCTGTCAAGGCCTGCAAAATGTCTCAGAATGTTTTGGCAACACAGAGAGGTGCAGAAACTCCTGGCCCCAGCGTGTACCTGTCGAACCGTGGCAACAGCATCCGACAGCATCAAGGCATGCTTCAGGAGGGGTATGCCCAATACCAAAGGGACAAACACCATGAAACAGAGAACCCTGATGTGAGTCTGTGTCATGCATTCATAACAGTTACAGCTGTGCTGATGAAAAAAATGACACCAACAGTTATTTATAAGCCTTTTCCTCACTTCCAGGGTATAGTCAACATGGGTACCAGTGAGAACAAACTATGCAATGATCTTCTCCATAAACGGGTAAGCGCTAAAAGTGCAATCACATTCTGGTAAATCTGAATTATTCTGCCTGCATTTGCAAGTTAATTTAATTTGTTTTTACAGTTGACCAAGCCTGACATGCTACATGTTGAACCAACCTTGTTGCAGTATGGAGACTGGAGGGGGCACACATTGTAAGAGAGTCAATTGGATGTTTATTTTCATTGCAGATGAGTGGCTCATACAGTAGATTTTATTAAGAGCTGTGACAGTAAAACCCTCTAATAACCTTCCCATCTTGCTCTCTTTCAGCCTGAGAGAGGAGGTTGCAAGGTTCCTGACTCACTACTGCTGTTCTCCAAACCCACTGAAATCTGACAATGTGAGTGAAGATTACTGCCTTTAATGCTGGAATGTAACAAAGTAATGTGAGCAGCCTGTGTAAGACAACTGCTACAGTAAATTGGATATACTATATAATATAAGGTGATACTGGATATTGTATATGGAGGGAGTGACAATACATTTTACCTTGTAAGATGTTAAAACCCAAGGGAGTTTGTGGAAAGTATATAAATAGCAGAGGTGGAAAATGAAACAACATTATATTGCTCACACTGTGTGCAGTTGACATAGTTCTCAGGATCTTTATGGTATTTCCATTCTCTTAGACTACAACATTTTACTTTTCTCTGCAATGTGTCAGAGGTTGATATTAAAAACATTTGTATATACTTTTCCCTTGGGGACAATACAGTCTAACATACCTTGTGCCTGTAGATAGTTGACATTGTGCTTCTAAAGATTTTACACACTGCATACTGTGCAAATGGTAAAAGTTATATATATCATTTGTCAGCCGAAGTTTAAACTAATGAACGCTAATATTGTTACTGTAGAGCCACTTGAACCACAACAGACTATGTGCAGTCGGCACACTTCCCAGGATCTTTATTGTATTTACATTCTGTAAGACTGCAGTATTTACTTTTTCTCCACAACGTGTCAGAGGGAATATTGAACAACATTTATATATACCTTTCCCTTGGGGACAATAACGTCTAACGTCGTTTATGCCTTGCAGCCTTTAGTTGTGCAAACATACTCATGTTTTGACACGGCTGTGTTTCTAAGTCAAAATAGACAAACATAAGGGAACCACACATGTAGTCAGCCTAGAACCGGTTGGACTGATTTAATTTTTTTTGTTTTGTTCTTGTTTAACTTGTAAATCTGAATTCCTGTGATTCATGAAAAGAATGTTCCCTTCCCATTACCTTGGATGAAGTGTCAAACCCCCCCCTGGCCTTTACCTACAAAATGTCACTAGAAGAGACACGTACCAGCTAGGAAGAGACTTAAAATGACCACCAAGAAACATACAATCACTACAACGAGACACAAAAACACCACAAAGAGATCAGACTACAACTACAAAAAGATGCAAAAATACTGAGAGGAGACATAAAATGTCTACAAAGAGACACAAAATGAACTTAAGGAGACACAAAACTACAAAGAGATGCAAAATGACAACAAAAAAGTGGCAATTCAACCACAGAAAAAAATAAGTACAAAAAGACTAAACCAATTACAGTCACACAAGTGCAAAGAGACCCAAAATGACCACAGAAAGGTCCATAATGAGTACTTACAGACCAAAACAGCAGCTCAAGGAAACTAAAGGCAGAGTGTGTTTGCCCAGGGGCACATCGTCGGCCCGGACCCATGACCGATACAGATGTCCACCAGATTATATAATTACTGGCGAATAAGACATTTTAAATGTTTTATACGGCTGCTGCAGAACTCCAGCCATTCATTCCAAAAAATGAAGGCTGCAGTTTATTCAATTAATTTATCTGATTAACTCAGTAATGCTTATAAAGATGTTAAATGCGGGTTACCAACTTAATTTGCAGATGTAATAAAAGGCTGTTTTAGTGTGTGGATGAATTTGTAGCATATTTATCAGGCCTCCTTCTGTGCCTTAATTGGGTCTTTCATAACCCGGTGCATGTGTGTGTGTTTGTTCAGGTTGTGGTGATGAATGGCTGTGCTTCCCTCTTCTCGTGTATTGCTGCAGTAATTTGTGACCCTAAAGGTAGGTTCAGAATGCACTGGTATACACACACAATACATCCATATCTATACTATATGAATAGAAATATGTGCACAATAACAACAGGAGTTGGGTTATTTGTTTTATGCATTTTATTGCATAAAATATAACAGAACGGGTAAGTTGTAGCGTAATAATTTAAACATAACCCTTTTTCATTCTTTTATTTATTCAGGCAGCTACACAAATTGCTTATTCTTTAGTGCCACTGCGAAGCACGGCCCAATTTTAAGCAATGTAATACTTGTTTTGCTCGATAACTGCCTTGAAATCAAAAGCCTGGAAAGCAGCCTATATTTTATTCCCAACTTGGACCACTTTGATGTTAAACCAATCATTTGCTAATCTAAATTTTCAGGCCTATTTGCACAATTTGTACTAATTTGTGAATTTTCTGCTAAATTAGTAATGAAAATTCCCACTAATAACCTAAATAGTAGTAATTATGTGTCTTGACTTAAGTGTTTGTGTTTCATGTTGCCATTGTGTGTTTCTTATTGTAGAGGCCATTCTCATTCCTACTCCTTTCTACGGTGCAATCACTGAGGATGTGAATTTCTACAGTGATGTGCGACTCTTCCATGTTCCTCTAGATGATGAGGTAGGAAAACCAGAGCCTGGTTTGTTCTGCATTCACCTACAGGAAGGTGTATCGTCTAATCCAAATGTTGCTTTATCTTTAGGCTGACGGCAAAGACAGTCGGCCATTCCACCTTACTGTCAGCAAACTGGAAGAAGGTCTGAAAAGGGCTAAAAAAGAGGTAATTCATTAAAACATTTTTATTTAAACTTGCCCTTAATGAATATTTAAAGACAGACAGCACCACTCCAAAAAGGTTCTGCTGCAGTTCTTAGCTTAGATAAATTGGCTTGGATGCTCTGTTTTTCTCAGGGATTTGATTTCTAAAGACTGTGAAAACACATTTATATTTCTGAAGAAACCCTCCATCTCTTTCAGGGTGTGACCATCCGAGGTGTTATACTGATAAACCCCCACAACCCTCTGGCTGACATCTATACCCCAGAAGAGATGATTGCCTTCTTGGAGTTTGCCAAAAGGTATGTTTTCCCAACTGTTATCTCACACTGTGGCCTAACACTGTTATCCTCCCAACAGTCCTGTGGTTCCTTTAAGCACATTGCCAATGCACTGCATACAGTTCCTAGTGTGAATTCTTTGATTTTATGGCCAGAGAGCTCTGTCCCGCGTGTAGAATATCAAGCACTCTTGATGGAGTTTTATCACCTCTCTTAACCATCAGCATATTGTCAAGTGCAGCCATGTGCCAAGGAGTCTCCTGCATCATCTATTGTTTTCTTAATGATCTTGCCAGAGTAATTCCCTCCACAGTCGCTCGCAGGCACTGAGCTGTTGTAACCATAAACCACAGTGCTTTTACACTGACGTAGGACGTTGAAGGGACCATTTTACATTTATGTTGCATTTTCTTTGTCATAAACAATCATTAACAAGATAAAACCAAGGTTTATTAATGTCACACTGTACATATTTATCTTTCTCTCCACTCTTTCCTGTTTTAGAAATGAGCTGCACACTATCATTGATGAACTGTACATGCTGACAGTCTTTGATGAATCTGCCGCCTTTCACAGTGTCCTCAGTACAGACAGGTACTGCATGAACTTAACCTCAGCATGATTACTCTATTAGACCCTTAATCAAAACAACTGTGGCTGGAGACAGCCTCTTAACAGCTAACAATGTGCTCTTTTTTCAGTCTGCCTGACCCGCAGAGGACACATGTAATGTGGGGGTTGAGCAAGGTACGAACTGTGCTGTGCTGAAGGAGTGTGAGACTGTTTATATCACCTCTGAAGGAGCAGTGAAATCTCAGCTTTTCTTCAGTGGGTGTTTGCCTTCACTCTTCTTTGTTATTGACTTCCTTTTGTTGTTTCTAGGACTTTGCAATGTCAGGAATCAGAATAGGCACTCTGTACACTGAGAACAGAGACCTTGTGGAGGCTGTGGCCCAGCTGGCCTCATTCCACGGCATCCCTGGAACCACCCAGCATCAGGTGGCACGACTGCTACAGGACAGAGGTATGGATCTCAGTTTAAAAAAAACAAAACATCTAAATGTATTTAAACTTATATATGTGGTATATGAATTAACTCTTTACAAGGAGCACCTGTTAATTTAAACTGTTCCAGGTGAGCAGCTCATGTAGCTGACTGAGAGTCATCAAAGCAAGAAGTAGCTACATCGAATAACCTCAAATATAAAACATATTCTGGTTTAACCCTTTTTGTTAACTACATTATTCCATATGTGTGCCTTCATAGTTTTCATGTCTTGAGTATTCATCACCAAAATGATGAAAAATTGAATGAGAAGGTGTGTCCACTTTAGACTGGCACTGTATATGCATGCATTAATGTATGTATGATTATGTATTGCGGGAGGAGAGAGTATGGACGCATATGTATACATATGTGTATATGCATGTATGCATGAATATACTATATATGCATGTTGTGTCTGTCTATATTGTCAAGGGCTACAACTATACAGTGTGCTGTGTGTCTGTAACATGAGACCAGTGTTTGGAGTGAACGTACTCAACCGTCTTTTCATTTTGTTTTGAAGGTCCCTTATTGTAAAACGTGACATTATAATTTAAAAATATGATTATAAAGCAGGTTTTAGGTGCTTTATAAATTCTGTAAAAGTATCAAAATGCTCAATCCAGGGAGAAATTTCCACAGCCCGTATTTAGACACTGTGCCTTTAAACAGTCTTGATGTCACAAAAACACTTTAAAAATGTGGCGTTGCAGTCATTTTTCAGCTGCAGTCACAGTGCAGAGATGCCAAGAATGCAGGTGTGGAAGACACAGACACACTGACCAATCAGAGCAGAGTGGGCTTTTGAGACAGGTGCTGAAATGGAGCATTTCAGAGAGAGAGGGTGAATACTGGTGTATTCAGACAGACAGAATGAGTATGAAAACATATTTACCCCTTTAAATTCCTGTGCATTACTTGATACACACAGTGTTTTGTTTCTTTAGAAATAATCATCACATCCACCCTCTTTTGGTAAAGACTCGCAATAATTCACATGGATACAATCAGCTTTCCTTGTCCATAACAAGCTGTTTGTGTGATTGAGTTTTAATTCATAAATGATTTTGGATGGAAGCTTTTCAACAATTCAAACATGTGCTTTGTAGTGGTTTCCTGGCTCGTGAGAGATATTGTTTCTTTTTCGGGCTGCCTCTGATATGACAGGAGCTCAGCATGAGGTTCTGCTGCACAAAGACTTGAAATATTTCATCTCCATAGCTGTTGTCACTTCATACTCTTGTGTTCTAGAATGGATCAACGAGGAATTTCTGCCTGGGAACAGGTGCCGACTGAAAGCCGCTCACAGCTACGTTACAGCAGAGCTGCGGAGTATGGGCGTCCCTTACCTGGACAGGCGTGCTACACTGTATCTCTGGGCTGACCTCAGAAAGGTACCGGGATCAAGGTCACACTAATATGTTAGGGCTGATGTTTAAGTTCTTCCTCTCACGGTGTTCCCATGGGCTTGACTATGTTTGTAGTACCTCAGAGAGTCATCCTTTGAGGAGGAGTTGTCCCTGTGGAGGTTTTTCATCAGACACAAGGTGGTGTTGAGCTGTGGTCAGGCCTTCTCCTGCTCCTCCCCCGGCTGGTTCCGCATTGTCTTCGCAGTCCCACAGCACCACCTTCAGCTCGGTCAGTCTGCCATATAATACACCCCCTCAGTTGTACAGCTACTCTCCCTCTTACCATTATATGTTGAATTCTTTTTTTCTTGTTTAATATAAACATTGTGTTTTTGGTTTCCCTCTAATACCCGTTTCTGCCCTCAACTAGACATTGATTAGAGCATATCTATTATTTTCTTTATTCAGTGAGAGGTTCGTGCGATTTCAGTTTATCTCCTGCTTTGTGTCTTAAACTAGGTATTGATTGGATAATAGTTACTGACTTGTTTTGTGTTATTTCAGGCTTGAAGCGAATTAGGGAAGCCTTGAGAGAAATTGAAGAAAAAAGCTCCAGCCCTGATTCACACTCAATCAAAGAAACCAGTGAGGAGAGCACGAAATCAGAGAAAGAAGACGGCGCAGATTCAGACAATGCTGCGGTTGTCAACTCAACATCATCACCCCAGAGCAAGTCATCCGACCAGCTGAAGGAGAAGGACAGCCCTGTTCCTGACACGGGCTCGCTGGCCGCTGAGGACTTTGTGTTGCTGGACTGCCAAGCGTCGAAGCCCGCAGACAGCCTGGACTCTCTGATTGGCACGCTCAGGCAGCAGATCCACTCCTCTGATTGGCTGGAGAAAAACACTCCAGAGCTGTCTGCCGGGGAGGACCCAGAGATTCTCGATGTATTCAAGGCCCTGCTGCAAAGAGCCAGAAAGTGAGCTTAGGATAAACAGGCACAAATTGTAGCTGCCAAATTTCAAGAGGCAGCACTTCAGCATCCTTCTTAGTGCCTGCGTTTACGGTAAAAAGCTTGACACGAACACCTGACACAAGGTCAAATCTGATGCCTTTTTTTTTTTAGTTAAGAGGAAACATTAGCTAAGAGCAGGCTAGAGGGGAAAAGAGGAAAAGTAAAGCAGGCAAGGCCGGGGTGCAAGGACAGGACAGATTATTTTTCTATCTGCACCTCAAGGCCTTTTTTTTAATCTGCTAAGTGAGACAGCCTTGTTTTTTTTATTTTGTTATCAAGACTGAATGTTTATTTACTCTAAGTGAATGCCAAATGTAAATGAACACATCAGTCATGTTCTTAATCATTTCAATAGTAATCTGAATTTTACATCTTTATTATTTGGTCATATGCACTTTATTTTATCAGAATGTATTGTACTTTCTATGAAGTTAATGATCTGTGAATAAAATAATTCATTCATTCTTAATTTGACTATAAACTTTAATTTAGAGTTCATCTGGATTTGCCCAGGATAAATAGAACTTTGGCATGTTTATGTTTTTATTTAAAGATATTTTTAATTAGTGACATTTCAGTGTGACATTTCTTTAACACTTTCTTTGGGTGGGCTGTGGGCGCCATTCCACTGCAGCAACGGCGAGCGAAGGCGGTGGTATGACGAAGCGGAGAGATATCTGAGGTTGAAAACGACCACATGACTGCCCCGCTGTGAAAAACCGAGAGTGGGATTTCCTTAATCGTTGTCATGCATAATGACCTGCTGACACCCCCCCCCCACACACACACACACACACACTCTGCATAAACAAATGTCTATGTGTCTATATCTCAAGTATCAAGGGATTTTAGACTCTGTAGAACTTCCTTTTTATTTTCAGTTATTCCTTGTTTCATGATAAAAGCTGCACAAACTTCTGCTTCCTCTAATGCTGAATGGCTGTTGCTGCTGCTTTCACTTTCTCTACAGTGTGAGGTGGTGGGCAACAGTGGAGAATTCACGGGGAAATTCAGCCACAGGCTGGGGGAGTTTCCATTACGGCAGAGGCGGAGTAACACTGAAGGGTTTGCTCTGCGAGTGAGGGCTTGTGGTCCTGAGCAGTACAAGGAGTGTGTTCACAGTGTTTGTATAGTTGTATTTGTACAGCAGCAGATCCTGTAGTAGACACTTTGCTGTACCTGTAGACAAACTAACAGCTTCCTTCTTCACGCCTTTCTATTCTCAACAACAACAAAGGTAAGACAGTATTTTAACTGCAGTCTCCGAAAGCTGATTTATGTGAACTAAATGACAAGTTTTGTTTTCAGACAAATTTTTGCTCTGTTACTCAATTTCAGTCCACTCTAATCTGTTTCATCCTGTCTTTCTGGTTTCCCTGCCTCTCTCTCCCTCAGTGGTTTAGAAATATGAAGCTGCTGGAGCTGGGGGACTCCATCAGTCGCTTCAGGTTTTCTCAGTCCTGTGTGGGGTTGGCAGGCTGCCTGTGTGTGTGCTATGCAGTGTGGACACCGTTCTGGCTGAAGGACAGGGGACTCTGGACAGAGTGGAATAACACTAAAAGTGACCAGACAAATAAATATGGCTCTATCTTTAACGGTGAGCGGCAAGCTGTTTTTACATCTTTTTCTTTCTCTAGTAAACAAATCAA
This sequence comes from Serranus cabrilla, assembly GCA_903364295.1. NCBI lineage: Eukaryota > Metazoa > Chordata > Actinopteri > Perciformes > Serranidae > Serranus > Serranus cabrilla. The sequence continues at coordinate 485,228 of CAFUXE010000331.1, forward strand.
ATTTGTCATGTATCTAAAGCTGTCACTCAGAGTAATGTTTGACTGATACAGTGTAACAAATGTATGAGGCAGGGCAGAATATTTAATGAGGCATACACATGTCTTTGCTGTGCCGTGTTGATAAGGCAGCTAAAGATTAGCCTCAGGGCGACTTTTTTACTCCAGAGGGGATCAACATCAGGTGGAGCGTTTGGAAAAACCCTCAGTGCACAGGAGCCTCTCAGCAGTAAACAAGTGTCAGCTCGCTCCTGAACCAGATAGTACATTCTTTTCCACACTTGGCTGGAGGCAAATGTGCTGAAGTCCTGTTTTGATGGTCTTTCTCAGGAACACCGTGTAACTTGTCATTATTAACTAAATGAAATGGTATCCCGTGTCATTAAGTTATATTACACTGACATTGTTAGCACACACTTTCAGAATCGCTTTGCATGTAGGCACAGGTTAACAGCAAGCTAATCCTCTTTCAACACAAGTTAAAGACAGGCTTGTCCATGCAAATTTTCCAACTTTGAAAACAGGATTTGACAACAAATTTGAAGATACATTATAATAACATAATTTAAGATAATAATAATTATAAGATAATAAGATATACTGAATAAATAAATAATTACGTAAACAACACAATAAAATTAAGAGAAACAGCTACACTAGTGACTAATTCCACGAATTAAGGTTATGAGAGAGATCAAAGTTCAGTTTAAAATTAGGAAAGAGGTCAGGTTAGTCAGGTAAAGCGAGCTAACACTAACAACTGATCATTATGTGCTGGGTCACAAACAACATGGCGGCTGTAATGATGTCAGTTAAACTGCTGTTAAACTGTGTGAGTTTGAGTTGCTGCTAGGAAAGGAACACCCAAGTACATCAAACTGCTGATAATAGTGAACAAGAACAAGAACAAGAAGAAATTGTCCCCTGTCAGTGTTTGTTGTAATCCATGTCATTATTACTGTCCAAACACACTTTCAGAATGCATGCTGTGTACTGTGAGCTTAATATACATGTAAAAACTCCCTAAAAAGTACATGAACTCTTGATTTTACCCTTCTAGTTTCAGATAGGTAGGGGTATGTTGCGGTGGCATTCATCCAGCAGTGTGTCATCACCTCAACATGTTTCACTTTGTCATACTGGATATATAAGAAGATGTAGAAGTAGACTTTTTAGATTTTTCCTTCCCCATTTTTAACTGTTTGTGTCTCTTGCAGCCCTGGAGGCAGAGAGAGTGTTTGGAGTTCTCTCCTCCCTCATGGCTGTGAGCACCGGGGCTCTGTGTCTGGTGTTTGCCCTCTGCTGGACGTCTGAGACGGTGCGCTCCTACTCCAACACTCGCTCTCTCCTCATGGCAGGACAGGCCCTCTACCCCACCACACTGCTGCTGCTCACCATGGCCTCCACAGGTATCACCACTGAACGGAGCATGTTTTTGTGTTTGCCTTTATTAATAATTACCCTTCTGTTGTTTGGGGATTTCTAAAATAATGTATGCATAACAAGTAAGTCATAAAAGAATAGCCCCGATTCCAATTAACCTCCAAATAGCCTTTTGCAGTGTGTAGTTCATGTCGAACCCACAACCTCCAGAAATACTTTTATGTACTTCTGATTTACATAGCCTACAGGGCAGCACTTTTTAAAGAGACTTTTTACTTTCCTTGGAATTGCAGTTCATTATCATACAAACTCTTTTCTAAAGCTCCAGGCACATGATAATTGACCTTAATGCCTTTTTTCTTCTCCTCTCATTGATGCTTGATTTGACTCGTTTTTCTCCTCCATCCACAGGTTTCTTCTTCCTCTTCAGCTGGTCTCTCTTCACCTATCAGAACCGGGAAGAAATCCGTCAGGACATCTCCAGCCTCGGCTCCTCCTATTGGCTGGGGGCTTTAGGTTGGGTCCTGCTGTTGGTCGTGGAGGGGATAGTTTTTATAGCTGAGCAAGTTGTTGTTCCTGACATCCTGCCGGACTTAGAGAAGGCTGTGGAGTCTTGGCGGATTTCCTCTCAACTTAGGAACGCTAAACGCTCTTTCAGCGACAGTTATTATCCTGGTAACAGCAAAAGCAACATGGCTCCCAGGAGCATTGAGTGGGGTTCTGAAATAAGGACATGACAGAGGAAATAAATGCGAATGTGTAAGTTACACATTATTGCACACAGACTCAATGAAACACCAGCAATTCCTTGCTGCTTTATAGATCTACAACCAGACGGAATATTGATTAACTGTGTTGGGAGTTAAGTGTTTGCCGGAGGAATTAAGTCTGAATCCTGAAAGTCAGAGGGACTGAAGGCTCCAGCTTCCTGAAGAGCTGATCTGATCATGGAAGTAATTCTCTGCGTTGTTTTCAGTATGGACTGAAATGAAACAAAAACACACTACAGACCAACAATCCGGGCCCCGGATGTAATATGAGAACTGTTCTCTGACAGTGTGTGTCGACTGGTGTTTGCAAAGTTTTGTATGGCATAAAGCTTTGTCCAGATTTAATTCTAGAGTTTTCAGATGAATTATTGTAAACGAAACACTCCTTTACCTTTAGGTTAAACCTTAAAGCTACAGTTTAAGTAGCAGCTGTAATGTAGTTGATTTATGTTAAGATAGTGCCATCTTGTGTTGTTAAGGTGACACTTTTGACAGTACTCAAAAAAAATTCAATTTTAAGATGTATCTTTGTTAAAGATTTATAAGAATATCATAATTATTGGCAAATACAAACTGTGTTCTTTTGTCCTTTTTCTATAAAAAGTACCCTTTCTGCTGATGATGAGCAATACATAGCGCACGCATGGGGAGTTTTATTAGCAAGAATATGAACATTATAGAATAGGAACATTGCAGAATTATCCAATTCCAAAGTATTCCATGTTTTGCAGGTGAACTAGTCGTACAACTGCGAAAGTACAGGAAGCAAACATAATGTTCCATAAACTGGATGGGCAAGACAACAAAAATCCCAAAAGCTGTAATGAGGACAAACCTAGAAAATGTGATTGTGCAAAGCAATCCTCACGAAATCTAAAAACTGACCGGTGCATTAAAAACAAAAGTTTTTCCCTGTACTGTCTCACCTTAACATGTGTCTTAAAGAACTGTATGGCTGAGCAGGATGCAGAACTGCTTGGACACTTGTCCTCCATCAGCCCACCAGGAGTTGCATGTGTACTGAGTTTTTGCCAGCCAGTCCTACACCTGTCTCTTTGTGAGACACTAACCCCCGTGCACTTCCAGCACACAGTCCCCAGCTCTGCAGAGCATTCGGACCACCCGACAACAGACTGCCTCCAAAGTTGTTATTTACTTTTCTCTCACACGTTCCCAGGAGGAGAGGAAGCACTCCGATGCTGGACTGCTTATGTTTATGCTCTCAAACTGCCAAAGTAGGGGAGAATTAAGTGGCTCTGGCTCTGTTAATTGGGCGTTAATCAGGTGTTGCTCTAATTAAAAGGCAGTTCCGCCCTGTTGGGCCCTGGTAATGAGTTTGTTATTAAATCCACAGAGGATTTTTGTCTCTTTTTCAATTTACCAACAGGGAAGTGCTTAATTGCTGTGTAAATGAGGGAAATGTCCTTGAAGGTCGTCTTGCATCAGCACGCGATCCATGAACAGAATTGTTCTGAACCGCTTCCCCACCCAAACTTCAAATCCAGTCAGTTCACTGTCTGTTGACCTCTTGTGTCCAGCTGTGCCTCTCAGCAGCCACCGTTATTCTAGTTCAATTCCCAATTTTAAAAGAAACCTCTTCTTGCTAAATTGAGAGAGCAGGTACGCCACTTTCTTTTGTAAATGAAAGTACTTTTAGGATTGATTTCCTTTTCATCTACAGTTGCTGCACCCCCCCCCCGCGGGTGCTGTCTGGGTCACTGAAAGCATGCAGTCTTTTTATGGCTGCAAGTCTCTCATAAACAAACCTCCACTTTTCACCTTCCACCACCACAAACGCTGCTCTTTCACCTTCCTGAGAATAACAGAGCAAAGGTTGAGAATGCCTTCAGAGAAAGACAGGCCAAATCAATGTGGAGATGGAAAGAAAGAGATAGTGAGACGTTTAGGCACAAAGGATGAAATGACAGATGAATGGTAGAAGATGTTGCGTACAGATAGACAGGCGGCCTGATAGACACAGAGAGATTGCGGGTGCTGATTGTTGAAGGGCATTTGCTACAGAGACATCAATCAGAAGATGGCACCAAGATTGAGTCGGCCCCCAGCGTTTCCTGCCCGCGTAGCATGTGTGTGTAGAACACAACCTGGGATAAACCACTGCTCTTCATATCAATTAGAGACCAATTATACAGCCATGTCCTACTAATTATGCTGCACTGGCACTATCCCATCCCCCCAGTATAGAGTGTGTGTTTCTCTTTGCTCCTGTGTGTTTGTGGTTGTGTTCATTGAGATAAATAAATAAACTAGCTGGCTGCCAAGGCGAAGCATCCTTAATCACATTTTCAGTGGTGTAAGTTTATATTTTGGAGGAGAAAGCAGGCTGTTGTTTTCTGCTTGACCTTTTGGTGGTGCTGGTGTTACATCTATCACTTAGCCTCTTGCAATGAAATCCTGTGAAACGCTGCTCTCATTTGATGAGTAATGAAATCACACAAAAAGCCGCGCATGTATGTATATGTGTGTTTGATTTTTATTTGCGAGGTAGACAAAGGGTGATTAATATTCTCGAGCATATTTCAGAGGATTTTGAGCCAGAATGTGCCAGACTGCTTAATAAGTCAAGTTTTATTTGGCTCGATCCGGGAGCTTGATGAATTATGAAATAAAGCGAGAACTCCATGCTTTTTGCAGTTTTATTTCTCCGTGGTTTACATAATTCACTCAGAACATTTGTAACTTTCCTGACAGGTTAATGCTGTTGGGTTCAAAGTCAAGACGCTGAGGAAATACGCAGAAAGACTTGACAGCAGGGGAGAAATAGACATAAAGATGAGAGGAGGAGAGAACAAAGGGAGGGAGGATTTGAGATGTCACAAAGCAGTTTCACACTGACCCTGAATCTGTACGCCAATGTGTGGTGTCACACTTTGATGAACTTTGTACCTCTCGCTCGCCACCGGCTCTCTGTAGCCCTGAATGCTCTGATGTAGTCAAAATTGACCACTGCAGTATTGTGCCCTCCAATGCATTGTCATCAGTATAAGTGGACACTCTTTGGAAATGGAAAAGTCAGGAAATTTGATATCTGCAGTTCTACAATCTCAGAAAAAGCAGTCAGAGGGAGCGAGACAGAGAGAGGATGTCGGGAGAGTACACCTTGTGTCCTTCAGTCGTCTTTTGTTTTTTTTTTCGCAGGGACCCGGTTCATCTCGCCTGTAGAATCTGCAATGAGCCGTTGCTCTTTGTGAGTGACATCCCACCCAGACCACCCTGCTGATTACATTTGCTCAGCAGAACTGAGTGCGAAGAAGGAGACAGACGGAAAAGGAGAGAGGCAGTGCTTGCTTCAGGGGGAAGAAGAGTTTCTTGATAATCCTGCACTTACATTCATCCGTTTGGTCTGAGAGTGCAGGTGTTTTCTGCAATGTAGAACTCTCTCTGCTGTCTCTGGCACTAACACTGTTTTTGTGTCTTTGAGTTTCAGACTCGTGAATCCCTGTGTATGCACCGTATCTGCCCGCCGGTACCCTTGTTCGTAAGTGGTGTCGTCTCGGACATCTCAGTCCAGACAATGAAGCTGTAGTCCCATTCTCGTCACTCTATTCATCCCTGGCCAACTGTAGCCGCTCCCTTCTCTTATCTCTGTGTGACCAAGGAAATTAAATTACAAATATAATCACTTGGCTCCAGTTTCTTTAACAGCGTGCCTCTGCTTTGCATATAGAGTGTGCTTGCTTTGGAGTCACGTTGTGTGAAGTTACTTATTGGCCTATTTACGATAATGGGCTCTGCTCTACTAGTGGAGTCACACACACCTTTTCACAATGACAGTGAATGGCACGAGGAAGTGAAGCGAGAGGAGGCGGAGAGAAAGGAGAATAAAGGAGAGACATGGAGACATGGTTGCAGCCATCTTGGGAAAATAGTTTTGCATGGGTGAATAATCTAAAAAGCAATGAGGAGATCTGTGAAAATGAGTCGACAGATACTCAGACACCCACTCACTCAGTCAGGCTTTGTCCAAAATCACTCCTTCTTGCTACCTAGAGCACTATATTTACATTTATGCATTAAATAGTCTGAAGAAAAGTTTTCATAGCGTGTATCTTGTTTACCAGTCAAAGTTCCCTCCTAAAATAACTCTATACACTTGTTGGATTGGCACCAAATTTGTAACAATTTGTGACCAGACATCCAGGGGTGAAGCGGGTCATGCTGGTTGTGGGGATCCAGCCCCAAAAAGCCTTTCAAAAGCCTGTATGTTTTATTTTATTTTTTACATTTGACTTCCTGTCATTTCCCCCAAGTCTCTCCGGTTCGAATCCCAGGATATTGTTTCCCATGGCAGCTATTATGTTTCTCCCAACTGATGTACATATTTGGAGCCATTCTATAATCAAATGAAAAATCGTACATAAAGCCATTTTCACCCGGGGGAGCATGCCCCCAGACACCCCTAGATTTGGGCTAAGCCCCAAATATTTGCAGCATCTGTCATACATGGCTCCGTCCCAATATTGGTACTGGAGCTGTAGTATTTTTGCAGATGTTGTTCCCCTTTCTCGTTTGCACCACCACCAGTTCAAAAAAATCCCTGCTAAAGTAATGACAATTCTGTGAGTTTAGCAAATGTTAGCATGCGAACACACTGAATTACGTACGATTGTGAACTTGCTAAAAAATAATACCTCCTAAACATCAGTTGTGGTTGAGTAAAGCCTGGCTAAATGGCTCTAAATGCCAAGATGGCGACTGTCGAAGGCTTCATAACCATAACAGGTGAAGTCATGGTGGCTGCATCCACTTCTGGAACATAGCCTATGGTGCAGCCTGTTGCAACATATACCCTAACGAAATGTTTTGAGTTTATAGATATGTCGTTGCCATTATACAACACCACACCTATCAGCCACGATGATGATACATAAGCATCCAGAATCTCAATTTACTTCTCACTATAGAGCAAAGTCATCGAGTCAACGAGGGAGTGATTTCGGGCGCGGCATCATTCACTCACTCACTTATGCCAACTGCCATTGTGTAGACAGCTTCCTCTTCAGCTCAAATCTATTCCACACACGTTAGACCATCTGACTGAATAAACAGTCCCTATCTCTCTCCCTCTCCCTGTCTCTGTCTCTCCTGCAGGTCTTTCACAAAAAGAGATGGGATGAAAACCTGTGTATATTAGAATGATGTGCTTCCCATGGGAGCCAAAAGGGAAGGTTGGTAAAGGAAGAGTGAGGGGAGTGTGAATAGAAGAATAGCGTTTTTTATCATTGTTATTATGGGAAGGCCATCACAGGCCTCCCTTGCCTATTCCCTATTCAGTTAGGAATTTATTTGCTTATGCAGAGACTGTTACACTTGCTTGTACAGGCAGACCAGCAAATGCAGAACTGTATCAATGCCTTAGGATCTAACTGGTCCCAAAGCACTCACCGAGCAGGTGGATGGTGTATTTATTTGTGATCTTTATGTATTCAGTGCCAGTTACTTCCCCCTCCAACTACAGGGACCACGTGTTTGTCAGTCCCTTCCCGAGGCATCTCTGTGTTCTGCTGCAGTGAACAAACGCCATATGCCCCTGAGTTAGGCTCAACTGCTCCGTTCTTTCTCACTGTAGTCCAGATTCACTGACTACACATGACTGTGAATTCTGAAAAGAGATGGCACTTTTCAAACTATTGTTCTCTAACAATTACTGTATATGTCTGCTCCTCCGCTCATAAAGCCCCGTAGCTATCATCATCCTCGACACCAGCAGGTTGCCGTGAGAGAGCGGGGTGGTAAAATAATGGCTCCCCGCTGGATCGTGTGAATCATTGCGATGACTGGCTGATAAATGCTTCACCACCCAGGCTCTGGCTCCAAAAGTAATTTCTCTCTCCAACCGGACTGGCTGCCAAATGACAACAACCTCCCTTTCCTCCCCAAGCCCCCACCTATCCACAGCATCCTTCAAGCCCCTCCCTTCACCTCCTATAATTACTGTACTCTATAAGTCGGGTTTAAGACCAGTCACTCTAAATCAGCCTTGAATTGCTGTGTGTTACCGTGTCCATTGTACCCCTGTCTGAGCTCTGGCAGAGCTAGTGCAGAAAAGGGCACGGCTGTCCTGGCATTTCCTATAATGGACTTTGTAGTTAAAAGACAGGGAAATAATAAGCAGATCTACGTGTGGGAAAAGAGCTCATTGTGTTTGGGAGGAAGTTAAGACCATGGACAGTTGGGGGTTAGAGTTGACAGACAACAGCGCCACTCTTTTCACACTCCTTGACACATAATGGGACCAATTTTTCTCTCTACATCTCTCCCTAGTGGCCATGATTTGCTCATTACATTGATGGAGGGGGACTGAGGGAAGAGGGAGGGGGGGCGAAAGAAGCGAGAATGACCAGTCAGGAGACAAATGGTGTGAAATTTATCGCTGAGGGTTCACTATTACTCTCGTTTCATCTGAGAACTGTACAGTTGTACTGTAACCCACTTTTTAAAGGTGTTTAACAACTTGCCAAGAAATCCTCCCTTCAAGGATGCTGAACACTTGAAATCTTGAGGAGTTGTTTGCGAGCGACTATCCCTCAGCTGACAGACCTTCTGTGTAAACCAGCACCAGACAGTTTGGGAAAAGAGGACTAATACATGGTTAAACACAAGACAAATCCTGTGAGTGGATGTTTATGTGACTGGAGGTCCCCTGGCACTGAAGGGACCGCTCCTCGATCAGGGAAATCTACATTTAATTAACACAGAATTAAAGAGCATTGTTATTTTGATTAAAGACACTGGTCTTGATTCCCCACTCTACTCTGCTGCTCCTGAATCCGGCTTAGGGTTTAATTTCATTTGGTTTAGTGCGAGTGGATCAACATCCATCTGGATTGCTCAGGTCTGCTTTTCGGAGGGCCACGCTGTAAACTCCAGCACAATCACACTTTGTATTCACTGCAAACTCTGCATGTTATTGACCCCTCTGTGGCCTATCTTGCTATGGTAACAGGATCTTTTTTTTTAAAGGTTGACACTCACAGTTTCTGTAGCTTAAGTTGTTCTCCATATTGTCTAACTCACCAGAACAGAGGAGATGAATGGAACCGTTCCAAAACCAAAATAACTCTGCAGCGCCTCGGGGAGAGTTATAATGCAAGACTTGGAACGAATTAATGCCGTCCCAAGACTAGACTATCCAATAAAATGAATATTTGGATAGCTGGACATGGCAGATATTGTGGTGTCAGGCTGTCAGCAGCTTGTGGGGGATGTTATTTGTAGAAGCTGTGATGTTGTGGTGTGTCTCTGCTCTCTGTTAAAGCTCCATCAGTCAGGATGAGCCGACAACAAACGCAGCCCAGTCATACGGGGTCATGCGAGGCCTCGAGACAGCATCACTCAACTCAGCTGTCCCCTGGCTGTCACTGTGTGATTATAAGCACGCTAACCTGTGGTACAGAGGGAGGGAGAGCCAGTAATTAATCACCTCATTGGAATAATCACATAATTGATTATTAACAAAACCTGAGGTGAGGGTGAGAAGAGAGGGGTGAGAGGAGGGGGAGGCAGACTTTGAGAGGGAGAGACAGGGGGAGATGAATGAGGGGGGACGTGAGTTGTGGGGTAAGGGGTTCGTTCTGGCAGGTAGCTTTGACGAATAGCTCTGCATTGAAGTCTACCTCTTTGAGTATTAATCTGCCAAATCATGTCTCCAGATGAGGGATGGAGGAGGTGGACAGTGGGAGGCGACTCACTGAGAATTGGCTAGGCGAGGCTGAAGAAGTTGTGCTATGAAAATGCAATTAAAAATTTGCATACCGAATGTTCAATATATTGCATAACACTCAGTGGAAATATGAAAGCGAAATGCCCTCTTTACCCTGAATACAATCACGAAGATGCCTACATTCTTCATGACATTTGGAAATACCATGCTGCAATTTCGGTCGGCCTATTCAAATGTGGACGATGCTGACATTTTATTCCCTGTGAGGAAGATACAGACGCTGCTGTGGAATTCACTCATTGTCCATCTCTGCTATTGACACTTTTCCTTAAGCTGCCATGTGACTTGAGCTGTCAGGGGGTCTTTTTTGGACCTTTGGCTTACATGGTTCTGCCTGGAAGGCTTGATCTCTTCCCCCCTTTCCTTGTCACAGCCTGCAATCAGCCTTAAGCCCTTTTGTGTTCTCCACTCTGGGCTAAGCCTGTTATCCTGTGCAACTCCTTTACACAAGATCACTACTATCCCTCCCTTCTCTGTCTTTCACCTCTTGCACCTTCCCTCTAGTTTCCTTTTTTTTTTTTTGGCTGTCTGTCTCTTTGTTTTACCCACACAGACACATAAGTAATGATTCTGAAGTTTCTCAAGGATGGATTTGCGGTGCTACTTTATATTTATTTAGTCTTGTTCCGATGCGTCACCTGCACACCAGCGTGGACTCAAAAACAGACACGCAGCACCTCCCAACACTCTTCTCTCTCCACCTCCTTCCCCCAAACACATGTTCTGCCCCTGCCATATTCCCACTCATCCCTCCCACTGCACACACCTGCAACACGCTCATACACACACACACATGCACATTGCTCACTGATGTTGTTTGGATTCATCATATTAGAAAAAACACCGCCTCCATAGTGCAAGGTGTCAGTTCACTGGTGCATTGCAAACTCCTGTATGTCCTCCTAAACTGCAGCCTCTAGTCCCCCAGGGTTTGCTCCTCACATTCATAACACTCCGCTCCATGCCAGGTGGCTGTCTCCACAAGTCCTCTTCCCCATAAATCAGACTGTCTTTGAGTTGATCAATAACAAGTCAATTAGCAGGCGTGGAGAGATGAGGGTCTCAGGGGGTCACCGCTTGTTTGTCAGGCAGACATCTGCAGCTCCATCCCTGTCTGCCACGGAGCTGGGTTTGTCGTTTACCTTGGAAACATGTGGCTACTTGGCTATCATAAATCTAAATATCATCTATAAATAGGCTGGGAACATCTTGCTACAATCCATCATTTGCTTGTTCTTGGATATGTAATGTATCAAGCATTGTGTACTTCAAATCTCCCAGCTGTGTCTGAGGGATTCGGGTAGGCTGAGAAAACAGCACTAACTTTTCTGTGTATTGGCGCTTCAGCATTTTTTGTTGCTTGTCACAAAGAAACAAGCAAACAAAAAAACTATCAATGCTGTCTCAGGTCACACTTGACCATATGCACCAAATATAAGCTGCAAAGCATGCCAGTATTCATCCTGCTCCCCTGTTAAGCTGACAATAGTGGGAGAGACCCAACTGTTGTTTGGTGCCCACTGACTGTGTATCTAATGACTTGGCTGGCAAATCCAACGCAACAGCAACAGGCTCCTGTGGTGAATACACCAGATTAATCCCCTGGATAATTACAAACAAGAATGATCTTGGGCAAATACTCCCCATTCCTACTGAGACATTACATCAAACGATGCTGTCTAATTAGAACTCATTCTGAATGGTGACGGAGAGACAGCATTTGGAGAAATGAATGAAATGTGCTGACATTATGCAGAGAGAAGATCTGCAGATACAAACCACAAGGGGTGGACAACATGATAACTAACAATATACATAACAATGTGCAGCTGCTTTGGAATTAAATTAACTAATTTTTGCTTTGTTTGACCCATGTGTCAAAAATCCATGTGGCTAAGGCTTATGGAAAAACTGCTTCTGTCCTGGGTTTATAACTTAATGTTTTTTTATGTTGCTTTTTTGCCAGGATAACCTTTTTCTGTTCTTAAAATAAACTTTAGCTGTGAAACAGCTGGAAAGCCTTTTTTTCGCCTGCAGGAACATTTTTCCAGGTTTTTCATCTGTGAAAACATGATAAATAGATAACATTTTTGGTTTGTTAGCATTAACAGATTAGCATTGATTAAAATGCATTTCTTGCCAAAAGAAAGACATGACGGTAATGCTGCACAACTTGCTAACACTTAATGTATCTTGTGTTTAGAGTGCATGGAGAACTTAAAACTCACCTGCATGGAAACATGGATGTTTTTAGTCCTTTTTAGAACATGGCATAATGGTGCACTTCAGCCTCTTATGGCTGAAATACGTATTACAACAATTTTTTTTTCACATGGCAAAACTTTGTTTTTTGACCACCTGTTTCACAGACGATAAAAAAATAAGGCACAAAGAAAGATTATCCTGGCTAAAGCCTTTTTTTTTATTGTTATTTATTTCTCTTTCTTCTTTTTTTCTTTAACCAGTTTTTAATTCATAAACACAGGAGAGAAAACAACTTAGATCATACTTCGGAAACAGAATTTATTTGTTTCACTTCATGGCATCAGTAATAACCTCTACGCACCTCTGAAGGTTGCCTTATGTTGCTCTGAATACTCATTTATCAAAATTGCCAGAGGAACTCTTCAGATTGTAACAGCTAACACAACGCTAATTGGTATTCAACCCAATATGACTCATTTGTATCACTGCATTTGTCATTTTGATTCACAGCAGTCACCACCTGAATTGCTGGTGCATCAGTCACAAACACTGAAAGATGATGTGAACTAGCAAGGGGGGAAGTCTCCATAATACAGTAATTAGAATGACAGTGATAAGAATAGCACCCATTAACATTGCCTCAACTACTATTATTTACTTTATTTATCTTACATTAATTTCAGCTGTTTCTAAATAATTTTCCAGTTTCATTTATTGCCCTGTTCACACCCTCACACAATCTAACACGCCTGCGCTGCCTCCTCACACATTAAAACACATAAAACATATAATTAGTTCTCCAGTCAACCACAACCTCTACATCACTGTAATTGTTTTGTCATGATGCATCATCTGTACACATTATGTCGAAGACATTAACATAATGTCAGTGTTTATGAGTTGACAGATCCCTCTAACATTTGAAAAACAAACGACTAAAAGACTTACAGGATATCTGCTTAACGCCGCCTCCAAACTATAGTCATTGATGATTTTTAAGTTCAACACCTCAACACCTCTCACAGGCACGCATACAAACAAATAAACAGACATCGTCTCCAGCTTTTACAAGCTGCTATAGCGCTGACTTTTAACCACATCGTGTATTCACCCATGTTTTTTAATGTCTGCATTTAAAAGTTTCCAAATGTGTAATTTAATACATATTTTTTAACACAATGTTTGTGTGTGGGATTAGAAAATACATTTATTCCACAATCTGTTGTGTCTCTGCCCTGGTAGCCTTTTCATAAGTTTAACAGTATCTTACTTTCTGTCAGAGGGAGGCCACCTGGATGAGGTGAGCCTGCAGATGGATATGAGAAAGGGGAGATAAAGGCGACATAAAAGTGTTTCCAGCTGAGGATCAGTGTGTTGTGGTAAAAAAAAAAAAAACGATTGTTT
>CAFUXE010000331.1:498766-547096 GCA_903364295.1 Serranus cabrilla
AAAAAAAAAAAAAAAATCAGCTGCCTGCATCAGGTGTCAGGACTTGACTGTTGGGATCCCGTCAAAGGAAGGGTATAAATATAAGTAGGAGGCAGACAGACAGGAGCAATCCCACTGTATGGAACCACAACTCCTGGTAACAGATGCTCCAAGCTGTGACAGACTCTATCGCAGACAGTATATGTAGTGTTTAGGGCCTGGCTTCAGGGCTTCCCTTGTGCTCCCATGCGGAGCAGACCCCCGGGGGAGCTGACGCCAGCTGAGACTGAAAAACAAGGTAAGAGCCCAGCTGACACACATGCATACAGGCTCAGCTGTTTGTCTCAAAGGAGAGTTCAGCATGTCAAGTACACAGAGAGCCGGGAAATGAAGGAGCACTGCCAGATTCAAGCCTCCCAGGGAGAGAACGTAGACTAAAAGATGGATAGATGGAAGACGCTAGAGTGTGCGCACTGTAGTTCTGTAATGGTAAGACTGCTTTATTGTCTGAACTTGTAATGGAAGCTAGATAGTATGGGAGGAGATGACATACGGTCTGTCAGTGCAGCAGTATCATTGATCTAACCTGTGCCATATCATCAGAGCACTTGCCTGTTGAAATACGGCTCGTAAATTGAACAATGTTGTGTTTGGAATAATTCTTTATGATCTTTATTCAATATGACGGTTTCTTGTTTTCTTCTCCCTCCTGCTTGGTCAATATATATGTATTATGAAATAAGTTTCCTGTATCTCTGATTTTTTTCCCCCGCATTTAAAATGCCAGTTGGAGGCTCCCGGGGCTCCAATTCTCTCTCCAGCCAAGAAAATGACTAATATAAATGATTGACAGCCTTGCTGGGATAAGGTTGCCCGTTTAGCAAACTTGCTGTGTCAAAGAAAAAAAAAGTCACAATGGCTCCCTGAGCGATGGGATTGGAGATGAGAGAAATGAAGATTTTTGTGCTGTATCGATCCCCCAATGCTTGTCTCATGCATTTTACACAAGATCTAAATGCCACTTATGGTATAATACAGCACTCTAGGTCGGGGCTCACTACTGTCTGTTCAGTGGGATTTCAGGGTACTTGGTGTATGAATTCAACAGGAATCAAGTAAAGCTGTTAGATTGTGTCATGGGCTTGGAAGGCAATGGGGAGATCTGAGCATTTGAACCTTTGGATCTTTTCTCTTGCATCCACAACCATGTACCCCATAGACAGCTAAAATTATTTTGATTCTTTTGTAATAAATCAAACTAAGCTCTCCTCTCCTCTCCTCTCCTCTCCTCTCCTCTCCTCTCCAGAGTCCGAGGACTAACTCGCATTATGGCGGACGAGAGCCTGGAGACGGAGGGCCCCAGATCCTCCATGCCAGCGGAGCTCCACTATCCCCACTCTGAGTATTCTCAGTGGAAGTTTAAACTGTTTAGGGTTAAGTCCATGGAGAAGGCCCCTTTGCCCAGTGAGACGCAGCCGGAGAAAGGAGCCTTGTTAGGCATCACACCTCCTGAAGCTCCAAATGTAGACTTGGATAATGGCATGGTCCCAGGGAGTGTTATGAGACTGTGCCTAGGGGGAAAAAGCAAGGAAAATGTGGAGGGCCCTGGCCAAAGGGTAGATTTGAAGCTGCAGGAAATGGACACCCACATGAACCTCCTGAGGTGAGAAAATGTCACTGTACTTTATAAACTTTCTTACATTTATGACACACATTTCTTCCTAACGTTGCTTTTCCTTTATGAAGGGGTTTGTGTCGTCTCTGTGGAGTCACCATGAGAAAAGTCAAAGGCCCGGTGCATGAGGTTCAAGGAGATCTGGATGAGATTAGCAAATGTGCCCTTCGTAAAATGGGCTGCAAGTTTCCAAGCTGGCCAGAGATCATCCTCAAAGTCTTCAAAGTGGATGTGACAGATGACACAGAATCCATCCACCCTCTCTCCTTCTGCCATCGCTGCTGGGTTGTTGCCATACGAGGAGGGGGCGTCTGCAGCTTCTCCAGAACTAATGTCCCCGAGTGGAAACCCCACTCCTCCCCCTGCCACCTCTGCTCCCCCAGGAAACCTTCATTCCAGCGGACAGGGAGGAAGAGGCGCAAAGCCCTTCGTCGAGCCCAGAGCCTGGCAAAAAGAACCAGGTGGGAGCACAGTGACAGCATTGCCGTCGGTGAAAGGAGGGCTCTTAGGCCATTCGGAGAGCAACATCATGGTCCTGTTCTCAGGCCGTGGAGGAAACAGAGCATCCAGAGAGACCAGTGGGTAAGGAACATCACCCACTGCCAGAAAGACCACCTGAATGCCAAGCTGATCTCCGAGAAGCTCCCTGTAGACTTCCTCTATTCTTTCACCTGCCTGGTGTGTGACCACCTGCTCTCTGATCCAGTCCAGGCCCCCTGTGGGCACCTCTTCTGCCACAGCTGTATTGTAAAATACAACCACGTTCTGGGACCTCACTGTCCAGCCTGCAACTTGTCCTGCGCCCCAGATGACCTCTCCGCGCCTGCCAAAGCCTTCTTATCAGCCCTGCATTCCCTGCCTCTGCTCTGCCCCAGGAGTGGCTGTGGGAAGCAGGTAAGGCTAGACTCATTTAAAGCTCATTGTCTGAGCCATGAGCTGGATGAGCAGGACACAAAGCAGCAGTCGTCAGAACTTGACAGCTACCTGCTAACCAATAAAGGTGGGAGACCCCGGCAGCACCTGCTATCACTAACCCGTCGTGCCCAGAAGCACCGGCTGAGGGATTTGAAGACCCATGTGAAGGTGTTTGCAGACAAAGAGGAAGGTGGGGACCTGAAGTCTGTGTGCCAGACTCTGTTTCTGCTCGCACTGAGGTCTGGGAATGAACACCGGCAGGCAGACGAGCTAGAGGCCATGATGCAAGGTAAGAAGCTATTATAAAGCTTTTGTTTAATCAATATCAAACCCTCTGTCGCAAAGAAAAAGGGACACAAACAAATGAAAATTATTATAGTGTTTGCTCATTAATATTTCCGCCCAGCTCTGTGGAATACAGTCATCTCATAAATAAGAATGAGTTGAAAAGTTCACTATTGAGAAGAAAGTTTTCTGTGATTTGATTGAAAATCATTTCATTATTGTCCATCTCTGTTTATTGAACCACCGCTGCTGCACGCCCAACCCCTCCCTGCTTCTCTCCCACACTCACTCTCTGTCTGCCTGTCTGTCAGTCTCTCAGTCTCACACTCCCTTTAATGCACAATAACAACTCTTGTGAAGGGGCTGTTAGAATCAAAACAACATCAGCAGCTCTTGTATCTGCAAATTACACAGACAGCACCATCCTCCTCTCTGGGGAATAGAAGCCAGCTGGTGTCTGTTTTCATCTGCAGCCAATACATCACTTTTGCCAGCTCCACTGATTCACCCTCTGTCCCCTTATAACATTTGGAAATTAGGAAATATTGGATTTTGTAATCATGGGCTTGTGGGCTTTTGACAATGATACATTCACATTTGGGTGTTAAATTTGCGATTTTCTCTGTCTCATAGTATAAATGACTCCAAATGCAGGGTATCAAATGAGGAAATGTTAGATACTGCAGTTCTTTTCAAAGCACTAGAAATGGGCTTCCACACTTTGGTGCTAAATAATTCTCTTCATGTCTAAATCCTTTCCTCTCGCCTTCCTTTTTAGTGTTATTTTGCCACTTTCTGTCTCTCTCTGAAACTTTCCTTTTCTCTCTCTCCACAGGCAGAGGCTTTGGGTTGCATCCTGCTGTGTGCTTGGCCATTCGGGTCAACACTTTCCTGAGCTGCAGCCAGTATCACAAGATGTACCGGACTGTCAAAGCCACCAGCGGCCGCCAGATCTTCCAGCCCCTGCACACCCTGCGAGCCGCAGAGAAGGAGCTTCTCCCCGGCTTTCACCAGTTTGAATGGCAGCCAGCTCTCAAGAATGTGTCAACATCTTGCAGTGTTGGCATTATTAATGGGCTCTCTGGATGGGCTTCCTCTGTGGATGACGTTCCAGCTGACACCATCACTCGCAGGTTTCGCTATGATGTGGCACTGGTGTCAGCATTAAAGGACCTGGAGGAGGACATCATGGAGGGGCTGAGAGAGAGTGGGATGGAAGACAGTGCTTGCACCTCGGGCTTCAGTGTTATGATCAAGGAGTCCTGTGACGGTATGGGCGATGTCAGCGAGAAGCACGGTGGAGGACCAGCTGTTCCTGAGAAGGCTGTACGTTTCTCTTTCACTGTTATGTCTATCTCCGTCCTGGCGGAAGAAGAGGAGAAAGAGGTTACTATCTTCACTGAGCCGAAGCCAAACTCAGAACTGTCCTGTAAGCCCCTTTGCCTGATGTTTGTGGATGAGTCAGACCATGAGACACTCACAGCCGTCCTGGGGCCTATAGTTGCAGAGCGGGATGCTATGAAAGAGAGCAGGCTCATCCTCTCCGTGGGCGGACTACCTCGCTCCTTCCGCTTCCACTTCAGAGGTACAGGGTATGATGAGAAGATGGTGCGTGAGATGGAAGGCCTCGAGGCCTCGGGGTCTACCTATGTCTGCACTCTTTGTGACTCCACTCGGGCGGAGGCCTCTCAAAACATGGTTCTGCATTCCGTCACTCGCTGTCATGAAGAGAACCTAGATCGCTACGAAATATGGAGAACCAACCCCTTTTCTGAGTCTGTGGAAGAGCTGCGAGACAGAGTCAAAGGGATCTCAGCCAAGCCCTTCTTGGAGACCCACCCCACGCTGGATGCATTACACTGTGACATTGGCAACGCCATTGAGTTCTACAAAATCTTCCAGGACGAGATCGGGGAGGTGTACAAAAAGGTCAACCCCAGCCGGGAGGAACGGCGCAGCTGGAGGGCAGCCCTAGATAAACAGCTGAGGAAGAATATGAAGCTAAAGCCAGTGATGAGAATGAATGGGAACTATGCCCGCAGGCTAATGACCCAGGAGACTGTGGATGTGGTGTGTGAGCTGGTACCCACAGAGGACAGAAGGGAGGCCCTGAGGGAGCTCATGAGGATCTACCTCCAGATGAAGCCCGTGTGGCGTGCCACCTGCCCCGCCAAGGAGTGCCCCGACCAGCTGTGCCGCTACAGCTTTAACTCCCAGCGCTTCGCTGACCTCCTCGCCTCTACCTTCAAATACAGGTACAACGGAAAGATAACCAATTACCTGCACAAGACCCTGGCACATGTGCCTGAAATCATTGAGAAAGATGGATCCATAGGAGCCTGGGCCAGCGAGGGGAACGAGTCAGCTAACAAGCTGTTCAGGCGTTTCCGGAAGATGAATGCACGTCAGTCAAAAGTCTTTGAGCTGGAGGACGTGCTGAAACACCACTGGCTCTACACTTCCAAGTACCTGCAGAAGTTTATGGAAGCTCACAAAGACTCTGCCAAAATCCTACAAGCTAATTTTGAACCAGTAGAGAGCCAGGATCATGAGGACATGTCTCTGGAAGATTTAGACTTTTGATTTTACTTTCAACGTGAACCAACATTTATTGATTTCAAAATAGCTTTATAATGTTTTAATTTGCCTCTGTCAGCATTACGGACGTCTGTACAATGTACTTTCTGTACAAACTCTTTGATATTTAGAACGACAGGAGAATGGAGCTTATTGATTTAAAGCCAAGCAATTTTTCATATTTTGTAAAGCATCTTTGAAAATTTAAACCACAACTTTAAAAAGGTAAAAAGAAAAAATTTCTTGAGCTCAAACAGAATAATTTCCAACACTTTATGGAAGGTGATTCTGCAGTAATTCTAATTCTCACACCACATTTTAAAAGTGTGTTTTATTGTTTTGAATGCTAACTTCCTGCCTTACTGTGTCCCTATAAAGATAAAGATGGGGCAGCAGAGGGACACAGAAGTAACACCCAGGTTTCTTTTCTCTTGCTCTTAGCAGGAAAGTTCTTTTTTTATCTTCACCGTCTGTGAAATATGGCACAGTTTATTGTATTGCCAGGATGTGACACATTTATGAATTTATATAGAGAGGATATTTATGGAAACAGATGAAAGTGCTGTAAGTCATGGAGGGAAATTGTGTTAAAAAGACCACATTTGTGGCCGCTGTATTAATATATCATTTGAGCTGGAACAAAATGCAATCACAGAGACCCAAATGTTCTTTGTTTCATGAGTGCCCTCTGAAAAAGATTACTTTAGTGCTTTATCGTGGGATCCCTGAGGGGCAGAAGAGATGCCAGGTCACTTTGAACCAATTTTTATCTCTTTTAGTTTTTGCACAGTGGAGGATAGATGATACTTATTCGAATTCTTCACATAAAATAAAGCATATACTGACCTTTTTGTTGATATCATAAAAATACAGTATGGTCCATTACGAAGCCTAATACCCCGTGGACTCTCCAGCAGGCAGGGATTTTTCTCAACTTCTGTATATAACCTGGCTCTTTTTCTCTGCTGATATTTCTTCATTGCCGCGGTTGACAGAGGAGAAGGATGAGCGTGAGCTAGAAAGACCCGATGTAAACTGATTTGTTGGCAACTTTATTTGTTTGATTGATTGATTATATTATCTTTTTTTCTGCCCTCACCATTTTGAATTGTGACAGGCAATTTTGTGTTCCGATTTGATTGAATGTTTGATTTTATTTTACTGTCATAAGTTTAACCATGTGACAGCTGTGAAATATTCACATTTCATTCCACAGTTGTCACTTTCCTACAATACCATTTTGAGAGTGCTTCGTATTTGTTTTTTTTGCCATAATGAATTGCATTCCTGAAGTAATGGATGATGGATGATTCACAGAATTCCGCTTGTTCACTTTTCTCAGTGTATTTCCTCATTTTTTGTTTCCACGTTACTCTAAATACCAAGTGTTTACTGAGGTTGCTGAAGACTTTCAGTGGTGATTTATTTTGCATACTAGTACTGTATTACACTGAGATTCCACTACTTTTTACATTTTGTACAGCGTTCACACATTTCTGCTGTATTTTCACAGTAACAGACAATTTATTGTTCTTTTGATGAATTACCTTGATGGGAAAGGATTTGTATTTTTTTGTCCTTGTTTCCTCCAAATAAAATAAATAAAGGGAAGCTTTTACCCTATCTTCTGGTTTGTTCTTATTATTGTTGTGTTTTGCAGAATTCAGAATTTGGGTGATTTTATTCCTGGAAGACTGCACTCATAACTGCTTATTTTCACTGCATACAAAATAACAATTAACTGTGGTACAGCGAATGAAAATGCAAACTAGAAACACCGCATGGAACGATGCTAAAATATTAAGGCAAGACTCTACGAGTAAAACAGTAGTTTTTTCCTGCAGTGATTTTGAGATTTTGGGCTATTTTGCTTCTTTTGTTTTTATCACCTTCTTTATTTTACTGCAATCTGTATATTTGCATCTGTAGATTTTTCCTGAATGCATTGTAAGTAAGCATACTTAAACATAAAAGTTCAGAAAACTTGTGATATAAAAAATTATTGTCTCAATGTGAGAAATCAACCGGGGAAATTTCATGGTGATATCAATTAATTTGTAGTCCTATTTTAACCCTATTTACCTGAAGTGTCTTGCAAAATGTGTTTTTATGATCCATATCTTTAAACTTTCTGCACACTGCATATCAACATTTTCTGTCACATAAAAAGTTTGAGAAAACACATTACAAAGAAACAGACATGAAAACAGAATCTGAGGCTGTTTATTGTTTATTTCATTGAGTACAGATCAACATATTGAGCATTTTTCATTCAGTAATCATCATTTTAATTGTAGACAGAACTGAAACAAGAATCCAGCTCCATCTGGCCATGGGAGGAAGTGTTGGGAAACAAAACCTGTAGCACTTAATGGAAAACAAATTTACAACAAACTGTTAAACAGCTGGTAAAAACACAAATTGTAATGAAATATACAGCTGTTAGACAGGAAATATCAAGTTGCCATTTATTTTCTTCACAAAATGAGCCACATTGAGTACAGATTGGCATACTAAATTAAATACACACAACATTCCTAGCAGTGACCATCATGAACTGGACTCAGTCAAAAAGCCTTCTGAAAAAGCTTTTCTTAGCCGGGGACATCTTGATTGTTGGAGGAGTTTTCCTGTCCTTAACTTTCAAAGGGGTGCGCTTCAGAGGCAGCACCTGCCGAGGCGGGGTCATCTCCTGGTAGGGCAGGCCTCCGTGGTCCAGGCAGAAGTACCTTTTACTGCCCTGGGAGAATTTGAGCAGCAGGGTCTCAGACAGCTCCATGCACTGGGCATGGACCCAGTGCCCCCCCTCCCCTCTGGAGCAGAAGATCATGGCGGGCCGGTGGAGCTCAGTGGAGTAGAATGGCTCCCACGTGTTGGGGTCAACCTGGCATCCTAGACAGCATTTAATCCAGTAGCCTGTCTGTGATTCATCCTCCTCATCCTCCTCATTGTAATTATTCCCCTCTCCTTCACTGCTGTCCTCCAGCTCATGAGGCTCACGACCAAAGTAGAGCTCTTCGGAGTCTTCGAGAGGAGGGGAGTCGTCGTAATCTGTGGACTCCTGGCTGCAGCCCTGAGTCCCTTCTTCCTCTTCGGCTTCTTGGAAGTTCACCTCGTAGAAGTAATGCATATCTGCCTGCGATGGCCTTCCCTCTGTAGGCACACAGAGTATCATGCTCCCCTCCCCAGCACTGCCACCAAACCAAGTGCGACTATGGATGATATCTTGAGGCCACTTAGGTGGTTCTAGGGGCTCAAAGTGGATCCCTTTCTCACTGAGAATCACAGTGCTGCACTCCATCCTCTTCTGAGAGTCTGACTGATACCCGCCTAAGATGATATATCTGTGAGCGGGACCTGTGCGGGTGATTATGGCGCTGGAGATGGATATGCCGGTTTCAAGAGTCTCACAGGAGAGCATGGGGCTGCCCTGCAGAAGCTCAACACGCAGGCGGAAGAGTCGAGGGGGGCGGGAGTCAGAGGCGAGCGAGTGACCCCCGAGGAAGTAGACACAGTCCTGTCTGGCGAGGGCCAAATGGAAAGACAGCCCGTCGCTGAGCTCAGGTAAAGTGTGAGCAGAGGAGCAACCAAACTCCAAGTCGAACAGAAACACCTTAGGAGGACAGTCCACGACGCTGTTCCAGCTCTCTGTGGTCCGCTCTCCTGCAGGCATGTAGGATCTACCCCCGAACAACACGCACGCTGTCTTCCCGCGGCTTTGCACCATACTCATTGTGTGGCCGTATCTGGCCCCTGGCCGTTCGCCCACTAATTCTTTCTCTTTGCAGCACAGGGTCAGTTTACGATTGCAGCCACGGCTATCCATGGTCAGCAGGTACAGGCTGGATGAGATCTCGTTATTCGGGGTGCGGCCACCGTGGATAAGATAACTCTCTGGGAGCCCGTCGTAGGGGTCGAGGCGGCACACAGCCGGGCAACGTAACGGAGGAATATAGCATGAGTCGTTGGAGAAAGAGATGGGCCTCAACTTCATATCGCCATTTTTAAACCGGACGGCAAACACCCCAGTAGGACATGAGCGCTTGGGCCAACCTTTCTGGCCAAACAGAAGAAGTTCACCATCCAGCTGCAGCAGAGAGAAGCCGGGCTGCAACAGGCCTGCACAGTTCACTGGAGTTAATGGTTGCAGGGTCATTTTCCGGCAGCTGCCTGCGTCAAAACATCACACAAACACAGAAACACAATAATATGTCAGTCAGCTGTTGATTGTTTTCATGCAGGGGGTTTAAATTTTACTTCCTGTTTATTACAGCAACACCTGGAGCATCATAATCCATATAATCCAGAACCACAAAAACATATAAACAGGGTCATACAGTCATTCAGCCTCTCTGCAAGACACACCCTTTTTAATGTATAGTAATGTAAAGTAGAAATAATACATTTTGTGGCTCAGCTGAGACGTCCCAGAACCTCAAATCATATTCTACAGACTTTGTTTGACAGAGATTCTAAAAATAAATCAATACAAAATATGAATAAAAACATTTAACACGATTCTTAATAAAAATGAGAATAATAATGCAAAAATGATAATTCCTTCCAAAATCTTGAATCATATAAAAATTGCTATATCAGTCAAATAATTGCAATAATATATATTTTTGAAAATTATTCAGACTAATTTAGACATTAATGATATAGATACATGGTATAATAATGGGATGATATCCTCAACAGACTTGAAAAATGACAATTTTGAAAAATACAACAACAGCAACTATCACTATTTATATTTAATTTTTAAATGTATATTTCATATTATAACAGAATTATAATGGGCATTGTAGAATGTAAGCTGGACCTCTGACAGGATGAGACTCTTTGGGGACGGACTGCACAAAACCTGTGACACACCTACCAACACTACCAATGCTGAGGATACTGCTAATGTCTCTTTATACTTTGTGCTGCTGCTACTGTTGGCAACACAAAGTGGGTCTGCATTTTTTTTATTCCTAAAGTCAAACATCAGCAACAAAATATAATTACACACTCAAATACATATGGAAAGATTATCTCTTCATGGGGTCACCTTATTATCTTGGACCACAAACAAAACCTCATATTTAATCTTTCTGTCTGTGAATCAGAACCTTACAGGGTGCACTTTAATGCAGCATGAGACACAAACAAACAGTTCCAAGAGCTGCTACGCTGAGTCAGTAACTTTCTGGGAACGTGACAGCACTCTGCATGATTTTCCTGGAAAATGGTCTTCATTTTCTGATATAAGTCCCATTATATAATTACTGAACAATGGCACACTGTGTTGCTGCTGGTAAAGTTCAGTTTACCTTTGAAAGCAAGACGTATCAAAAGAAAATTACTGAATACAGTTTACAATGTAAGGATCCTTAATGTTTTTCTGAGTCAGTGTGTTGTACCATCATTATTTCAGCTGACTTGTATAACACTACGCTGTCATTTCAGTAGCCTTAACAACAATATGAATACTGCTGAAGACAGTATGAGTCACTTCAACACAGACAGTGTTTGACTATATTTTAAAGGCAGCAGGATGGACTCTTTGAGAGTAACAGTAACACAATATTGATTTTTAAAGCCAGAAAACTCTTCCTTCTTCCTTGCTTTAGAATTATAATTTTGAGTTTGCTTACCTTTCAGCCAGAGTTCTGTGCTTGAGCTCACTTTAGTGAGAATCTTACAATCACAAAGATGAACCTGAAGGGTCTTTATGCAGCCAAACTTTGACAAAGGCAGACGGTGAGAGAGTTTGTGAAGCTTCGTTGACTCACAAACACTTCCAGATCTTGAGGTTAACAGTCTGTGACTGCAGCTCACTGGCAGGTGTGCTGCCTGAATGCATTTAGTGTATCACTTCAAAGATATCACGGGATATCAGTTATACCAAAGAAAGTACAACAGGCTCCTGTCTGTTGAACACATAACCTGTTTAAAACCTGAAGAAAGATGCAGTGTGTCTTTATCTCTGCAGTAACTGAGCATCTGAGTAGAAGAAAAGGTGGCCCGCTCTGTTTCACCACATATTGAGAATGTAATTTTACATAAAATTGTGTTATGAACATCCAAAACTGGCTTCAACTAAGTGATAAATAAGCTAAAAACTGATGTTTATAATAGTCCAGATGACAGCCCTGCTGGGACATTGTGGAGAAAATGCATTATGAAACTACTAGCTTTGTTTAATACCACATGACACACCTCTGATGAAGCGGTTAGAAGCGTGTGTGCTTTCTATGAAATTAACTCAAACTTAATTGCTGTTGTTTCTGAAAAAATACTCCCGAATGCAAGACATTTACCACCTCTGAAAAAATACTCTGATCCAACCATCTTATCTTAATTATTATCTTAATTATTACAGATGAAGATGCAAACAGCCATTTAATTGCATTTAGTTTATTGATATGCTTTCAACATTCATTTGGAAATTGAACATCTGCAGCATTCTTAAAATCGTATCATTCATGACATGCGGTTTCTTAAATCATTTCTTCCTCATTTTCTAATAGCTGAAATTGTCAGATATATTAACTCCATGTAGATGATTAAAATGTTTTTTTTTTTAATTCACCAAGCCTTGTAATTCACACAATCTCTCTAAAGCTGATTACAGGACATAATCAAACATTTTTTTAATAATTATGAGACAGTATATACCAACCCTCTGCTAGTATGCAAGTCGGGAGCAGCCACTTAAAACATGAAAAGCAAAGTATTTATTTAAGCACTTCATAGTGAGAAAGAATGTGTCCTGTTTTGCGTAGGTATGCAGTGTTTATTGTTCTGCAGCCCAGATTTTCAGCTTTGCAACTGTAGTGTTAATTAAAGTTGTTGTTTTTGCATCATCTTATTTTTCTAACGCTTTGGCTTCAGATTAAGCCTTTTCCTCCTCTTTTTTCCTCATGGTTTTACTTATTTTTGGTATCAAATATTATCTGATCCTTTAAACGCTGTCAGAGTGCTCTTATAACCACATAAAGCCTCATATATAAGTGGCAGCCTGCATTATACATAGTGCTGAATAAAATGCCATACAGGGAGCGTGAGTCATTTGTGCACACACTCCACTGATGCATTATCATATTAGGATGCTGTTTTGAGAGAGGAAGGTAAAAATGAACATCATTCCTCAACAATGATGGATACATTCTAGCAGCTGGTTAAATTCCTATATGTATGCCTCCATTGTAAAGACTGGACCTACTGTAGGTAAAAGCAGATCCCCTGTATGAGTGACACACACATGCCCAAACACCTAGAGAAAAAGCAAGCTTGAAGCAGATGTCTACCCGCTCATTAGCATAATGTTTTTGTGCACTGCGCGGCTGAGAGAAAACTTGAGGAGTGTGCAAAACAAAGGCAGAAACCACAAGTGCCTGGAAGACCGTTACAGCTTGAAAACACAAAACAGCAGAGCACCTGTGTGTCTAAACTGATGCTTACAGGGCTGAGTGGAAGAGAAAAGAATTTACTAGAGAGGATATAACGCATGAATTCAGATGTCAGTGGGATATGCAGAATGTTTTTTCCCCCCCTCTTTATTTTTTGAGAGCTGTTCTATCCGTATGAATTCAGCCTTGGAAAAATAAACCTCTCTAGTCACCTCAAGGCATCCGCACAAAGCACAGTTGAAAAGTACTGCCTGCCATGTAGCCGCAGCTGGGATGGTGCAGAGAGTGAGTAGGAGGCACAGCAGTGTGTGGCAGACCCCGGGCCATGCAAGGATTTGTACATAATTGATAGAACAAAGTAATTAGAATCTATGGTAGCACCTGTTTCTGTCCCTTGTAATGTATCACTATCTGACTGTTGTTACCCTCAAGCATGGTTTTGACGGATGGTGCGGTGACAGCTCTGATGTTCTGACGATCATTGTGCAGTGGTGTTTATCACTATTTAATGTAACGGTAATTGCTCCCCTTGTGATGATTGGTACTGAGTGCTGGTGGGGCACTTCCACCTCAATTTGGTTAATACTGTTGCGGTACGGTGGTTAAGGACTGGGGGTATGGTTTGACCAAGACCTTGTTCTTTTTTTTATGATGTGGTTTTGTTCAAATACTAAATAAGCACAACTGCAGAAAATAGAGGATGCCACCTTTCAAATGAAGCCTCATACATATATTTTGGTCTAAAAGGATTTTCTATTTTAAGCTTTGGCTTAAATTGAATTGGTCTCAATACCTTTCTCCTACCCCTTAACTTACACAGACAGGTGCTTGCCTTAATATAAACCCTCTGAATTCTGAATGTGATTTATTCTGTTTTTACACAGAATTCCAACTTGTTTCCCTCTTCCAACACACCTGATTCAAATGATGAGCTCATCATCAAGCTCTGCAGAAGACTGATAACGATCCTAATCATTTGAATCAGGTGTGTTGGAAGAGGGAAACATCTGAAACATGCAGGACCAGGGTTGGGCACCCCTGATGTAAACCTATCGGCTCTGGAGAAGCGCCGCAGACGCAACGCAGCGCTGATGCGCCCAGTGGAATTTAAGCATTAGACTTCCATTCATCAGGTGGGCAGAAACATGACTGTGATAATTCTAATGTTTATACTGGGTAGCTGATAGCCTCTTAGCTAACATGTTAGCCATATCAACTTTATAATAATGAATAAATGCTGGTTAAAATTTTTGGGAGAAAAAAGTCAGGGCTGACTTGAGGCACGAGATGGAACAAAACTAAGTTAAGTGTTTAAGTAGCCTAAAGCTAATGTGTGGGACACGGTGCACATGGGATACTCAACTTTCTTTGCCTGGGGGTCACTTTTGAAAAATGGCAGCAAGCCAGGGGCCAGTTAATAAACATAATATTAATATTTATTAACCTGGACCTCTCTGGGGTCCAGAGAGTACTCCCCTGGCAATTGTTTTGGTGAGCAAGCTCCATTTTAATGTTTTTTAATGCACTTTGGCACTTTATTTACATATAAGGTAAAAAAACAAAACAGTCCCATTGTGAATCAATTTATTTTCATAGT
Organism: Serranus cabrilla; assembly: GCA_903364295.1. Taxonomy (NCBI): domain Eukaryota; kingdom Metazoa; phylum Chordata; class Actinopteri; order Perciformes; family Serranidae; genus Serranus; species Serranus cabrilla. Next base: position 513,195 of record CAFUXE010000331.1, read on the forward strand.
AAGTTAGAAAATGGCTGACAGGCCAAATCTGGCCTGGGAGCTTTAAATTGAGCACCGCTGCAGAGCACAAATCCCAATCTGTCCCATGCCTTATGCTTGCACATGTGCATTGTAAGCCCACAGACAGCCCTCATTCTACTCCTCCTGTCTGGCTTCCTGGATTGGAAAAAGAGCTGCCAATAAACACAGTGTATGTACAGTAGAATATGTTTCCTCGAAAAACATATTTGGCAAAACATATCACCACAGGATAAAAAGGCATCTTGTAAGAAATAGGGTTGTTGAATACACGGCTCCCCTTCCATGTTCAATGTTGCTCTAAATCCTTCCCTTTCATCTGCTTCCTATTGTTCTTGGATTCCCTGCTCCACTAAATGTGTTTCTCCTCTGTTGTCCTCTCTCTCTGTGTAGGTGAGCAGTGAGGTTTGGCTGCCTTGCTGTGGCAGGATGCCAGGGGTGCAGACTGCCTCAGGTACCTTGGCACCAGACCAGATGCTGGCGGAAACCCTGAAGTCTTTCTGCGGCTCCTCTGAGCTCTTCTATGGTCTGCTTCATTTACTGTAGCTGTCTTGGGGACAGTGTCACAGTTCATAGGTTGTGACTGTTATATGTTGAACAGGCAACGTAAAGCCATGTTTTAAGCTGATAAGCTTAGATCTGCCCTCACCCTGCCTTTCTCTTCTCCCAGCAGGGAATGCGGTGAGTCGACACATGACGATGGCCCTGCAACTTAACCCGCTCCCGAGGGAGACGGAGGGATCAAGAGACAGAAGAGGAACAGAGTGGTCAGAGCACAGAGGGAGTGAGATGTGACAACAGCAGGACGGCTCGTGGCTGGATCCCGCCTGTGGATCAGGTCGAGGTCAGAGGCTTGTTGATCCCCCGCTGCACCCCGGAAGCTTGATGGATTGAAGCTTTGAGTATAAAAACCTGCAGAACAGTTTTCAATCACACTGAATCACCTCGTTGAAAGCCCCCTCCTCCCCTTCACATGTCTCTGTGCTTTCCTCCTTTATCTCCGTCTGTCTCCCCACGTTTATCTCCACAGTCCTTCCTATTGCAGCCAGTCTTGATTTTCTTTAAGCAAATGGCTGCACTGTTTCAGCGCAGGGGAGTTTACTTCAGATGTGTACACTGGAGCATGAACAGGACCTCAGGCAATGCCAGCTATTGATTTTACCATGATTCTGATTAGAGGGCTCCCTGTTGCAATCGATACCATACATCAGTGAACTGCACAGTGAAACTGATGGTCCCAGATAGGATCCCATATTTGGTTTCCAATTAATCACGCTGTTGATTATTTTTTAAGATTAAAAGGCAGTTGAGTGAGCACAAGATCCCTTAGCATAAAAAACTGCCAAGCACGAGAGGCTCTCAACTGTCCGAACAAATCGGACACAGGGCGTTACAGCTACAGTCAATAGCACCACTTGATCATCATGATTAAATTTTATGGGCTGCTAGACACTGTACACTGTACAATAACAGTATGATGAAAGATATACCACTCATACCGCTCTCTTTCACTGAGCGTCTTATTATCTTACAGTAATGAATGATGGCGCTGCAGCTGTGACAGATGGGAATGATGCTGTACAGCGCTGCAGGTGAGGCTGGAGGTGTTGATTTTTTAACATAGCTGCTATTTATGAAGCAAATAATTTCAGCATAATTCATTAGATGCATTTAACATGAAATAACATGCAGTTTTTATGTCAGGAACAGTGTGTTTCTTTTGTTATTTTCTGTTGTTGTTGTGGAGGCAGTGTGAGTGTATGGAGCTTTTAAAGTTTGAGGAATAAAAACTTTTTCTTCGATTTGAAAACAGAGCTGCTGTAGTATATTGGACTCTTGGTGTTGATATAGTTTTATCAATGAAAGAGTTTGGCTTCACACACCAAACTGTTTTTAGAGGGAGTTTTAAATGTACAAAATGTACTTTTTCCAGTCTCGAACTTTCCCATCCGTCTTATCAGAATTCAGATTCGCATCTTCAGGGAGATGTTGTTTGAGAGAAGCCCAGTAATGACATTCTTGTTATTTGAAAATAGGCTTTTTTAATTGTATGTATGGATCTTCATTAATATCAATTTATCCTCATTTTTTTCCTGATTACACTGGAATTAGAGAGGTAGAAGTTTGCCTTGCTGTATTGATATGAAGCTCTGAGACGGCCACAATGCTATTTCACGGAGCATGGTTCTTTTAATCGAAGCTCTGATGGTAAATTACATTCCCTGACTTTTAACAGTTTGTACAATAAAAGAATGGGAAACTCAATAAAAGTCAAATGTTTCTCAATCCATGAAAGTGTACGCAACAGTTCCTGAGTGTGCCTTGAAAGGCATTTATGTGTCAACTTTTAATTTAGTAGGATATAGATAATATTAAATGTGTATTATGTGTGTGATTAAGGAAGTAATTTCCTTTTAAATAGTCTGTATTAACATTTTCATGCATAATCAACATGCAGATTGCGTAGCTGCCCTGCTGTTAGTGCTGATGGTACAGCTTAGACATTTTTTATATTCAGCACACCTTCCATAACAAAGCTCTAACCTTGATTAACGACTTAAAAGCTCGGCAATATTCATTTACTGCGAGTGTGTTTGGCTCATGCATGTTCTGCCTAATGTAGACCTGCTCAGTGGACGGCATGTGTTTGATTTGATGTTGACTGTTTGACACAGCGGAGTGGCAGGTACGGATTGCGGAGTGGTGGGGGTCGCCTCCGTAATCTCTGCCAAATGGCGGAGAAGTGATTTGGCTGTTGACTCTCTGTTGCCACTCAGAGATGCTGACATAATGGAATGGCTTACTGTGAACTCCCACCTTGATTAGCATGTGTAATTATAAATATGCTGCCGTAAGCGTAAAATCAGAGTGAAAGGAGGCGTTCTGGAAAGTGGCTGTGTCTCTTTGACACTGAGCGGCCTGTAATTGCCTCTACCACACGATCAATGGCTGCTCAGCATTTGGCATCTGGATGAATCAGCCTGTCGGGATTATTTGGGGAGATTTCGGCCAAGTTTTAGGAGTTATGTTGAATTTTACCAACTTTGAAGAAGTTATTATACTTTGACAGTTTATCAAGCATTGCACTCATTTTTTAAGACAAAACTTGAGCAATATTTTGCACTGAAACAACAAATAAATTTAACTTTTTTGCAGATTTATTAGGATCTACCAAGGCTATCCAGCCCAGTGATGGCTCATACTGACAGGCATGGATATGTAGGTATAAGGTGACATGTAGGGCAAAAAAAATTGGCGTTCCAGAACAATGATATTTCCATTTACTTTGACATGATGGACAACAACCAGCGCTGAGTGAGGGACGCCCCATGATGCTCCGACATTAACCTGTCAGTTAGAGAGAGTTAGACACTTACCCCTCCTCCCTGACACTCTTAATTCCTATCAATTCCTCCCACTGTCAATTTTTCACCTCCCCAATCCACAGTTAGAACAGATAAATGTGGACTAGAACATGCCAAGAGCTGATTGTCTAGTCTGACTCATTAAAATCCTAAATGATTAAAATGAAAGTACAGTCTCGAGGGGGCTTTGGAGCGTGCATGCCAGAAATGGTCTTGTCCGTGATGTTTAGGATGTTTTTGGGGTGTTTTGCTGTTGGTGTGATGAGCACTGAGCTTGGTCCATAACAACGATGGAAAGATTTTGAAGCACAGAAAAATCCAAAAGCATTATGTATTGTATCCTCTGTGCGCTGCTTTAGTCTGTGGTGCCTCTGTGCATGCAGCAGCATGGAAGCCATTTTTAAAGTAGACAGCTCATCAAGAGGAGTGACAAGGGAGACTAACAATACACTTCATACTTCAAGGTGAGAAGGCGCATATACTCCGAGATTATCATGACACAATCCACCCATGCATCTATCCATCCATCAATCCAAGCACAGCAGCCCAAATGTCCTTTTTACCGCTAATGTCCTCCAGTGCCTTCTGGGGATCTCCAGGTGCTCCAGCAGGGAGATGCACTGCTGTGTTTTCTTGGCTTCCCCGCCAGTTCCTGGTCCACCCCCTCACTGAGCTCCTCAGCCTGTCACAAATCACTACGGCAGGCCACCTCGCAACGCAAGCATACTTTATCTGCTTGTATCTCATTCACAGGTGAGCGGTGCTGATGAGAGAACTGTGATTCAACTCCTTCTCTCTGAACCCTCACTCACCCTCAGCTGCTGGAATCTAACTAGCGATCAATCTATTGATCCCCTCTACCAACACAATAATACAAGTGTTTGGAGAGAAAAGGAGGCTCTTAAGATCTGGGCAATATCTCCTTCAAGAACAAATAAACCGACCAGTTCTCACTCCCAAATTGTCAGATACTGATGTTTGGTCAGTGCCCCTGGCAGCAGATACGCACTGGCATGGTATCTCAGATTCAGATTCAGATTCAACTTATTGTCATTGTGCAGAGACAACGGAAAACATTTTGTATCCGACCAGAAGTGCAAAGATAGCAGTAAAGTGCAGTTTAGTGAGCATGCATGTATATAAACTATATAAAACCTATGGAGTATATGAGAACAATCTGGAGACTGTATATTACATATGTGCATATGGGGAATAAAATAGTATTGGCATTATTTACAGGTATAAACAGAGTATAGACAGAGTATAAATATATACGACTATATTTTTACTTTTTACATTTAGCTGACAGCTTTAGTTACTTTCACTTGTTGAATAAACATTAAATATATTTAAAATGATCAAAGTTGAAAATGTCCAAAAAATGTCACAGTCCTACCCACGTCTGTTAATGATTCCTGTCAAAGGTTTCACACCTGCTGTTAAACATATCTGATGTGTGCGGTCTGTCCGGAGCTGTGTTTTCTACAGTGTGCTTGCTCATTAGCTTATTTTAATGACTTCATTAGTAGAACGGGTTATGTTTAATATGTCAGGCTGATTATGGCAAGATGCTATGCAGCTCAAGTGTCTCTTCAAATGGGCGATCTCTACCCCTGACGACCCATAAAAAGGAAATGTTGTCACACAACGAGACAAGAAGGGACCTTTTTAGGTGCCTTTTTGAGATTAACAATTTTTACACAGGGTGTCACTAACATGGTTCTAATTAAAATTTTCAAGGGATGTTTATTTTTATTAATAATCTTACAGTCATGTAATGTTGTACTGTTAGCCTGTAAGCTACTGGTGACATGTTCCAGCAACAGTCTTTCACTTGGAGCCTAATTAATGGCACAAACTAGTCAAAAAAGAAAGAGGGGCAGGCTATTTAATTATGATCAACATCATGTCTGTGATTGCCAAACCAGGAGGAGGAGGAAGGGTTAGCAGGCAGGCAGGAGGCGGAGAGTGTCAATATTTAATAATGTTGGCTCCTTCAAATTGATTGAAATTCCCTATTATGAACACAGGGGAGTACATAATCATATACCTTTGCCGTCTTTCGACAGTTGCCTTCTGCTCTCCTTTCAGTCCCTCTATCTTGGCCTTTGCAATTGCTGTGATGTGTTTGTCTGCCTGCTATTATCAGGATTTTTTGTGAGTGTGTTTTTTTTGTTGTTGCTTTTTTTTTGTGTGTATTGCGCTGTTTTTGACCCTTGGCGCTCTCATGTGTCTGTTATCTGCCTTTGGATTCCATTAGCACAGTGACAGAGAGGTGATTACAGCCAGCCCAGGTCTTTTAATACAGATTAGACGTCATCTGTGATGCCTTTCATATGCCTGCCATCACACCATCCCTCAAGTTATTGTCTGGGGCCCTTTTTCTTGAGCTGTTGATATGGCCTGCTGTATGCTCCTGTAATGCTATCTGTATTCCGTGCACTTTGCCATGGTGAATATCAGTATTTGGCACAACTAATAAGGCCTTTCATTTTGATGGAATTCTCTCTCTCGGTGCAGCCGCACTGGCTGAAGCCTGTGTTTTCTCTTAGTGAGACAGAGCTGTTTGCTCGGGCTGTGGGTGGAGCTGAGAGACAAATTGCGTCAAACAAAAGTGTTGTGTTTGGCAGGCTCTGCTAGCACTCACTGCCACTTTCCATTCCTAAAGGTCATAAAATGCACCGCTTGCAATGTCCGCTGGTTAAGAATTTGAGAAGGTAAAATAATTACTTTGCAGAATTATCATTCTCATGCATGATTTCCTGGTGATACAATTCAATTACATTGACAAGCAACCCTTTCAGAAGCAACTGGAGCCTGATTTAAATTGAACAGCGAGTCAGCTCTCATTTCCACTAATTTGATTGTCACACTCCTGAATTGCGTTTGATGATCTCACAAAACAAAGCCAATGAGATAATCATTTGCAGTATAATGCTGTACTTATTTTAATCTTAAGGAATACAGCAGATTTTCCATGCAGGTAAGAGAAGCTGTCGTTCCAAATCAGGCCGAGCCAGTGAAGCATCCAGCGTGAGGATTGGAAAAGCTGGAAAAAGAACTTAATGGTTTTGTCTTTCCACATCTCACCAAGTGCCTGTCTGAATGCAAAAGTGTCCTCTGGTGGCAGCATTCATTAGTATGTCAATGTACCTGGACTGATTTGAGGTGAAAGCATTTACATTTCTGTGCACACACTGTGCACCCGTAATGCTTTCATGTGTCCTGTCACGCAAGAGGAGAAGAAATCAGGATGATTTGTCCTTTGTTTGTCATTCTTTTATGTTGTAGTAGACGGTGTCCTGCCAGGAAGGTGAGGATGATGATGCACAGACTCACCTGACGCAGCTGTCAGTGACCCTCGCTGCCAGAGGCCCGAGGACAGAGACAAAATGTCACAGCACAACTGATAGCAATAATGAAACCTGGCAGCCACAAAAGCTCCTGATGAAAGGACGAGATTATGACGATAATGATGATGAAGTAGCTGCAAAAATACAGAATTTGTGTGTTTATTGCCTTTTTAAAGTTTGATGTCAACATGATGTTGCTGTAGAAGAGTTCTTTAAAAATAAGTATGTAAAAGCTGACTTTTTACATGCATGCAGCACATCTGTCCATCAAAATCCAGTTAAGCTGAATTGCAAAACTGTCAGTTTTTGAGAAGAAAGTTTTTAAAATATTGAGGTCCTGTCACAGCAGCAAATATAAAAACAAAGGTACCAAAATCAATTTATTGCAATGAAAATACATTGATTACTTGGCAATTTCATATTCTACATGTTGGAGAAGTCAAGAGGGAAAAAAGAGTGTTCAGTGGTCTCATTCGTAGTTGGGCCATGCTTGGTTTTTAGATAAAAAGAAATATCTGTAATAACATTACAAAAGCTTGCAGGCAATCAGTGCTGCCTTGCTCCTTTTGTTTACTTCAGGTGTGTATTTTACAATGCCCTCGTTGATCCCCTTCATTTCTGTGGTTTTGCTCGAACTGGTGATATGCTAGAGAGCACGATGGTCCCATCAATCCTGAACAGAATATGTTCAAAAGTAGTAAAATGGTAGTCACAAAGTCATTCTTCATCGTGCTTCTTGAACCACACATTTTTTTAAAAACATTTGTGCTGCTGCTTTCTGATGTGACCAGGTCTTTTCTTTGGAAAAAATAATTAGTAAGACAAGAAGAATAGCAAGAGAGTACCTAAAAAATAATCAACACTGTTGTAAAACAGAAATTTTAAATTTAGGAAAAAAGTAAAGGGCATGATAAGACTGTCCCTTAATATCCTCACACATAGCCAGATGAGCCAATAAAAAAAAAGTCCTTTATAACTAAAACCTAAAGTGTACATGAGGGAGTGTGTGTGCGTGTGGTTTGGGGGGAAGGTGTTAGCAGGGTACAGTTGTCAGCTTTTCAGTGTTTGTAGCCCACTGGGTGAACATGCAGCACTGTAATCAATTTCATGTTGCTTCAGTCTGTGTCTCAGTGCTTTTCTGTAGAAACAAAAGGCTTCCGAAGGCTGTAAACCTGGGAGGTGATGTCAAATTGGATGTGTTAGCTAATTTAATGTAGATTAGATTTGTGTGTTACTGCCTGTTTAATTATACGACTTTGCCGTGACTTTTAAGCACTGTAATTATTGAGTTTTGTCCCTTTAGCTGGCTATAGGTTACAAAGGCTCTCTGTTGTGTGTCTTCATTGTCTGTGCCACTGGCTGATGCTGCTGTTATGCATACGGAAGTGTGTGTGCCCGTACAGTAGCCTGTGTATTTGTGTTGTTGAGCGAGGAAGAAGGGAAAATAAATGCAATGTTTGTGCTAGAAAGAGAAACTAAGCATGCGTGACAGGATTTGGCAAGAGTTCATACTGCAGAAAATGGGAACACATTTTCCAGCACGCATGTTGGTTTGCTTTACTTTAAAACATTAAGAAGAATGTTTTCACATCTGCGTACTCAGTCTGAGGCGATGCATATTTAATGTCGGCTCCTGTCGCCTCACATTTAATTGGTGGATGGCACGATGGAGCAAGACCAAAAGGACAAGACCTTTTCGGGGTTATGTTAAACCTTCAGAGGAGAAAAATCTCCCTTCTTGGTAACACATTTCTTTGGCAACATTCTGTATTATGATTGAGTATAATATCCATGTATGACTCACATCTGAAAGGGACAAAAACACTTGCTGAAGGTCATTTGCTTGCTGACATTATGAAGTCAGACGTAGATGAACTCTCTTTTTAATCTGATTAAAAGCAGCACATTTTAGGAGGAATACATTTGTGATTTAGTTTACGAAATATTCTGTATATATTCAAGCCCAGTGTTGATGTGCATTAGTGTGCTCCAGTTTTTATTTGCATGGGTGCAAAAGTGAGTCTACACGGATAAATAGGCTTTAGTGCCGCAGGGGTCCTGCGGCACTAAAGCGCAGGCTCATTCTCCCCCCAGGTGGTGCCGCTGCCTGTGGTGGCAGAGAAGTAAGGGCCGTGACCACAGCCTTTCAGTTGGTGCTTCCCCAACAGGAGAGATGAGGATTGAGATAAAAGGGCACCCCCAGCCCCCTGTGTACCCCTCACTGATGTTTGCAGGTGCTACTGTTAGTGGGGCACCAACAGTAACACCCAGGTGATAAGGCTGAGAGAGAGCAAATCAAACAGAAGACAAACATAGGGCCTCCATCTGGCACAGCTGTTCATGGTTTAGCGCTCTTTGTTCCTTTACTGTTCAAAACCGCAGTCACTCAATATTTTAATTACGTATGTTTGTCCTTCTGGATCAACGTGAGATAAAACTGACCCATACTCAAACAAACATTGCAATAAAATCAAAATGATAAAATACAAAAACTGTGTAAGGCATAACGAAACAGATGCACTATACTTGAAAATTACAAGAAAATTCTTTGTTCATTTTCTGGCAGTATGGCTCAGTTTGGTTATAATTAACACCATTTCAGTGACGGGCTGAAACTGCTCAAATGTTATTGTAGAAAGCACAGCAGCTAAATTTCCTACCACTGAGAAACACTGGGCCTTGGCTTGTCGCAATACTATATTTACCACCCTGATCCAACAAGCAACACGGCCATTTAGCGAGTTAAGCTCGATGTACTGCCAAGCAGACAGCAGCTGGAGAGTCGGCAGCTGAAATTGTACAGGCAACATTTGGCATTCACAGGACACTGACAACAAAATATCTTCCCGCTTAGCCAGATGGGTAATTGATGAGGATCATGGTAATAGGTAAGAAAGCGATGTTTCTAAAGACGTACACATCCTAAATGTGTACACTGAGGACAGAGCAGACGACTGGAAGTCACCTGACTGGTGTTATTTCAGGCTTGATGCAGGGCAAAGTAATTTGTCCGTTTCATGGGCAGATGGAAACCAGAGTGACAGATGATTCACTTTCCTTCATCTTCTCCTCGCTGTGATGTGCCTAATCCTATCCCAGATCCTTTGTTAATGTCTATAATCACAAAAACAAACAAGTGCAAATGCTGTGCTATACAATGCTACGATGCACTCGTGGTGACGGCAGAAAGTATTCAGCTCATTAACTTAAGCAAATATGGCAAAACCATGATAAACACTCCATTATCTGGAAAAAGTTTTGCAATCAGAATCTTACCTTTTACATATTGTACTTAAAATTAAAAAGTGTGTGGCCAATTCAGTACTTTTGATATTTATTTATTGATATAAAGTGCTCTTTTAAACCATCTCCAAGATTTCAGTTTTGTTACCTTTGGCGTCGACTCTGGCAATAAGCAATAATTGTAGCTGTATTTTTAGATCTCGCTTTCACATGTTTGTGAAGTTTCATCTTCTGTTGTCCTGTATCTTTTCTTTGTTTTTTCACCCAAGGTAACCAATTACTTGAATTGCTAGCATAGACTGGAAAAAACCACCACCAACCACTGTTAGCTCTCAAACTGTGTGCCGCTTGTCATTTATTTCTGGGAATGTTGTCACAGACACCAGAAGCTTTCATCAATGGGCCATTGGCACAATCATCATTGTGACACATCATTCAGCACGAGAGAATGACTTAACAGACATTAATTTAAATGAACATTGTTGTCTTTTTTTACGTGGAGCTACTTTCAGATAGTATTCTAGTGTTAAAAAATGCAGCATACTTTATTTGGTTATCATAGTTTTTTGATGTATTAATATGCTAAGTAGTGAAATTAATATGATGGTGTAAAAAGGGCATTTCCAACTGGAATATATTGACATGTAAGGTGGCATAAAAGAGACAGTAGTAGACAGAAGTATATGTACTTTCCACCACTACACATAGACCTCCATAGGCTCCAGGACTGATCTGCTGCCTTTTATAGAGAATAAAATAACAACAAAAAACACAAAGATTAAACAAAGTTTGATGTCTGTGTACAGTGTACGTTATGTGTTCATTAGTAGATTAAAAGACTAATATCATCTGATTGAAGAGCACACAAAAAAGACATTTTTAGTGTTTTTTTCCTCCTTTGGACATAGAGTCATAGAGCCTGCAGCTTTTCACGGTCTGACTTACCATGTTTACAGCCTTGAGCTCCAGCGCACGTTCGTAAACACACTTCCAATATACTGCAGTCCCACCTGTCCCCTGTAAGCCAAAAGTATTTTATAGCTGATGATCATTTTAATAGCTCCCAAGATAATATGTCAGATGTAAAGCGATGGCAGAGATCACAGGAATTCTCCTGAGGGAATTGTCTCTTCAAAAGATGCCCTGATGCCAAATGAAAGAGCAGATTTGCTTTGTGCAGAGAGAGACGGACTACAGTAAGGTACAAACAGTCCTGTGCAGTGCACAGTCAGAGCGTGTCATTTGTAATACTCTTGCTGAGAAAGTTTTCTCCTGGCCTATTTAAGATAGGGATAAAAAATTGGTGCCATTAATATTTTATTATTTTACCCTTGCCCAATATGTCTCCATGAACTGCATGCACCCAGGGTATAATCAGTGAAGGTAGTGGGGATTTGTTTCCCTCTGGCAGGAAGGTATATTTCTCCTCCTGTGGGTGTCACTGTTACCACATCAGAGGCACTGAGCCTCATCCAATGGTCCCACTGCACTAATGAGTTATGGTGGCGGATGCACACAGACCACCAAATTTCTGCAACACTGCACACACATTCAGACACATGGCCTGGACGCACATACACGCTCCCTATACATGTGTGAGCATACGCAGTCCCAGCAGCGTGGACTGAGGCAGAGAGCAGGGAGCTCTTCACTCAAATGTATGAGATTCTGTTTAGGCGTAGCTTTGCTTTCTCTTCTTAGACAAACAGGGGAAGACAACCAAGCAATTGGTCTAAAATAGCTGCAATAGTAAGTAAATTTCACAGCTTTGAAGATAGAGGAGAGGCCCTGCTGGTGTAAGTGAGCTTTGCATTATTGTCATAATGGACCTGTCATGTTCCTCAAAAGCTTGAGATAAATGGACTGTGGTGGCTGTGATTCATGGATATGTCCTTTTTACTCTTGTTGATATGTATGTGAACATAGAAGGTTTGTGTAATTTGATTTCCTCTCCACTAGCTCTCCCTCAAAACACATATTCATCTTTTGGAGCAGGCAGCTCGGATTTATGCTGGAACTTAATGATGCGGTTACAGAAACGTATAATAATAAGGCATCATGTCATTGTATGAAAGCACAGGAGGAGAAAGAGAAATGTGTGGATCTCTAGAGCAATATTTTTAGGAGATACACTCACTGTCCCTTTGTGGCAGACAGTCACCTTGCCAACACTCAGGACGGCACCACCTGTCAGGGCTTGCCTTGGGCCCCAGACAGAGCCCTCTGTGGTCGAGGCTGGATTTTGTGGCGGATCAGTGGGATTTACGGGGACAAACAGACTGCCGCTGTATACTTCCATGTATGCTGCCGAAAACTCAATTTGGTTGTACTGCTTCTCATCTCTACTTTACCTGCTTGAATCCTGACGAGAACAGGGACAGTAGGGAGATGGTAGAAAAGTAACACAGGGAGGGTATTTCAAGTTCAAGTCTGTAGTGATTATATTCAGCACTTTCCCGGTGGTAGGGGAAGAAAAACGTTTCTTGCTCTTGCCAGATTTATATGGTAGGATTTTAATGTGTTATGAACTTTTTGATTTTTTATGGTAGCCTGTATTATGTCTAATGAACTTGACCTTTGCATACGAAGCATAAGGTTTGGTCATTAACGTGGATCAGAGAAGATTAGATAGGAGTCGTTGTGATGACATATGACACAACCTTTTCTTGACCTTGTGCAGCGATGCATGGCTGGCCTTTTTCCAGAATCAGTACACATGATATCAGGGGGGTTAGGTAAAGCTACAAACAGTTTCTGCATCAGTCTTTCCTCTTGTCTCTCTCAACAGTAACCTGTGGATTCTACAGTTACTGGCATGCTAATGTCAGCATGCTGATACGCTACAATGACAATAACTAGCTCTAAACACAAAGGACAGCTGAGGCTGATGGGAATGTCAGTTGTTTTGCAGGTCTTTGCTTATTAACCTGATTGTGGTTTTGGAAAAAGAAGGGATCACCAAAGTCATAACACTTCATCCTGGGGGCTGAAGTCCATTCAGTAGTTGACTCAAAACCACAAATGTCTGACTTATTGGGATAAATACTGTATGGACAAGATTCAGTGGCAGTCCATCCAGTAGCTGTTTGTCTGTACCAACTAACTGACAGGGCAGCACTGCCATCACCTCAAACAATCACACAAAACAGTCAGTGATTTTTTTTTTTCGATTTCCAAAAAGTAGTTCACCCTTGGTTTTAAAAAGTCAGTGAATGGAATATAAATGCAACTGATGACTCATTGAAAAGCTGCACTGCAGAAGAACAAGATTCAAAGAAGTGATGCAACCTTTCAAGACACTTTAACTTTTAAAAACTGGTTTTAACAAGCAGCACATCATGCAATGACTGTTTTGCTATAGTTCTTACAACTCACACTGTTGATCCAACTTTGAACTTATTTCTGATATGTTTAACTGTGTCCATTTTAAAGAGCTGAGTGACCAAAGGAAAGACAGTTTGTAACATCATTGCTAGAGACCTCCTCCCCAGCTCCACCCTCGTCCAAATCTGGCTTCAAAAAAACTAAATGGCGACGGCCAAAATTCTTAAATCGAGGTTTCAAAATGGAAGTCTACAGTTCCCTGCATGCAATCAACTGAAACATTGTGAGAAGAGAATATTGCTGCTATAATTTAGATACCATTTGCATCCATTTCCAGTACATAATCTGTTCATATTGTTACATCCACACAGTATCCAGTAACTATCCCTGTTGCTATTGTGCCACTGTGAGATAACACCTACATAGAAACCCAGATTGAATGTTGGAGGAACAGGGTGAGAGCAGGTAATATACTGAGGTAATAAAAGAGACAGCTCCCATCACAGGATTGAATTAGGCTCACAACGCAACTTCTGGCTCGCTTTAACTGCCGCCCTCACGCCCACTTTCAACTGTAAACTGAACTGTGCTCACATTTGATACTCTGTGCAAAACAGACTTAGTGCTAATTCACATTAACCAGAAACCACAAGCTGGTCCTAACAACAACGACAGGCTAATGGAATGGATGCCTGTGCTGGTGATTATTACAGACTCACATCCTATGTCTGCGGACAAACGGATATGTGCTTCTCTGCAGTTTCTCAAACACATGTTTGAGCCAATTTCGCTCAGTCCGTCATTCAGGAGGAAATTAAATGACAGTGTGACACGGCTTTTCCCTCCTCAATAACATGAGACATCCAGCAACTCGCTGCTTTCCCGAACAGCTTATCTGCCCTAAAATTCAGCAATTCTTTATAATCTCCTCACACACCAGGGAGTCGGTCTAATGTGACACTTTTGTATGTTTGTAACATGTTTTCTCTCACAAGTGGGAGCCGACTTGTCAGCCCTAATCTTTGGCCTTTCTCCCTGGTGGATCTCTGCAGGCTCAGGACAATCAACACTTGTTTCTGTCGCAGCAAAATGAGGAGCGAGGGATCTCTGACATGACGCTGAGGCTCCACTAGGTTAGCTCATCCCTCTGTTCCCGGGGAAGCCCCATGCCGGCGCAGTGCTCGGAACAACAGGAGGAAATGTATGGTTTGTTTAGAGGTCAACCATTCCTTTCATTTTTAATAACCGTCTGGCGTGTGGGTATCTGAGACTTACAATATTTATGAAGCCTGTATCTGCTGCAGACAGGACATAAAATGCAATAAATGCTACTATATTTCCTCTGGACTAATTAGGCCTGGAGTCATGGCTATCAGTTTGACCCCGGTGAATGAGTCTCTGGGCTTGGCATGCGCGCTAAGGACAAAAGGAAATTGTGAAATGCATGGCTCCTTGCATAATGGGCCCCCTTACAAACCCTCTTCAGCACAGGCCTTCACAGTGGCCTACAGAGAAAGTGAAAAAAGCAATTTTGTGTTTGGTTTACGGTTGGGAGTCTAAGGGCTGAGCGATATGTATCACCAGAGGAACATTTTGTGCTTTGAAACCTCATAGCGGCTGTAGCAGACAGGAAATGAGACAGGGTTTTTCATTTCCCTGTTGCTATCTTCACTCACAAACTAAATAAGGACCCCTTTGCCACCGGGCCCCGATTACATCTACCTACTATTCACATTGCAAAAGGAAGACGGCAGTTCTGTAATCAGGAATGTAATCTACATCATGAATTTCATATTCATGGTAAATGCTAAAAAGCAACAAGGTCAAGAGCTCGGGGGAAAGAAAAGGGCCGGTAAGATAATTGATTTCACTTTCTGGACAGTCTTAGAACTAGTGGGATGTGAGAAGGATGGAGTGATTGACACGTCTGTAAGCTGTGAAGATGCATGCTGAATGATGGATAGATGTCATCGCCAAAGTAACAAGCAAAGCTGTCCGATTTTATCACCTTATTATGTTGTTGCGGCTGGTGCAGGGGCAAATTTCACATCTCTCTCAAGTAATTTCCCGCTTGCGGCTTGCACCTTCTCTGTTTTCTGTTTCCTTTTTTTTTCCAATCAATGCATGCATGTATAATCTCAGTTTTTTCTGTCATTACTCTTCCTTTTTTCTTTTAGCTTACAAGCAGAGCAAGCAGCTTTTTGTGTGTGGGGCTGTCCTTTACATTAAAACCTGCGCCTGTCATATGCTGTGCAGTTATTTCATATTTACTCCTCCTCTTTGTTCCGTATTTTTTGCCGGCTTTCTACTTCCACTCGCTCTTTATAACTGCAGAATTTCTCTCCCAAGACGCCTCCCACATGCCCTCTCCCATTTGTCTCTCTGATTAATATAAAACCTGCTCCCACTTGCCCCACTATTTCACTGAAAAACCAAAACAATTGGTGGCTATTTGATTGGCCTTGGCCTTCGAGGATGCTGGGGGAATTGAGGAGAAAAAGCAAAAGCATTTGATCTATTCATCCATCCGCATGGAAATCAATAGGCTCTGTCTCTCAGACACACCTCCGCCGTCCACGCTCCCTTTTTTTTTTACCACAGGAATTGTGCACACTGTCTGAGTCAGCTGCAAGTGTAAAGTGGACACGGCCAGGGGCGTTGAGTCCCACTGCTGCAATAAACACTGTTATCTGCATAAATTCAAATGATATGATAACACATTTAAAGATAAAAGACTGTTATTCCTTAGAAAATCCCCAGTCTCAGAAATACTGCTGTGAAACAAGATGAGAACAATTTGTGTAAGAAGAGGAGGAACACAGACACAGAGTGGCAGCTGTGAAGTTTTACACAGCTTATTTAGGTATATGGTATAGCAGGTGTGTCGCTGCAACACACCACAGGCTTTTGTTCCTCTCCAAATGAGACCGGTGGCTTTGCCCCGGGCTTTATTGGCTGCTTGTTAACCTTTTAGATGGCAATGAAAAGGTTACGCTGCTCATTGTTTTTGTCTCCTCTGATTTATAAGTTTACTCTCCTGTATGTTTATTTGCAGAGGTGAAGCAGGTGCACTTACTGTACATGCAATCTGCTTGTGCGATAAGCCATCAAAGAAGGACACATGCAGCAATGTTGCTCAGCAGTATGTTTTGTGGATGATATTGGAAAAGCTATTTCATACAACAGCATAATGTACTGTAGGAGTGCAAGCTGTCCTCATGCACTGTTCAATCTTATACTTAGGAAAAGAAATGCACAAAAATGTGTAGATGTTATTGTTAGCCAGACGGCACTGTTTTATAAATCCCATATTAAAGTTTATTTTTAGAGGCGACCTCTAGTGGTCATTGTAATTATGACAGGAGCAAAGGAGGAAGTCAGGCGAAGGAGTATATATATAATAGATTGCAATGTTATCTTAACCCTAACCTTTTCAACCATAACTAAATCTTAAATATCCGTTAATTTAACTACCAACCACTTTCTGGATGAGTGTTCTTGATCACAAAACTAAAACTACCCAATAATGACTTATCACTTAGATATAGGTCACTCCATTGATGATGAGCATACTGATTCCTGCAAAACAACCAATCTAGCTTGTTTTTCAGTTCCCCTCAGCTCTGTGTCTCAGAGTGTTTGTGTCTTCATCAGTTCATTGTTTTGGTTTTACAGCCACTTTAAATTTTGGTTCACAGCTCTCATGAGCATATTTAGAAGCCACGGGCAGCTGTTTTTTTTTCAGCAAACAAGCTCTGATAAACCCACTGTACACCACCAACACCAGATATTTCCTTGGCCCTGTTCAGACCTGGTATTAACATGCATCTGTGGTGATCCGATCGCAAGTGGATGGTTCTGAGTATGTCAGTTCAAGACTGGCATTAAAATGTAAATCTCCACATGTGTTCTGAGGGACCACTTGTGATTGGCTCTCACTCCCCTGCTCACACATGCTAAATTAAGACTTATGCAATGTAAGATCAAAGAAATGTCTTTAGTAATATCCTATATTTGTGAATTTCAGTCTATTTATTAACCTGAAAACATAGGTTCTCAGTGGGGCCCCTTCAGGACTTGGTGGAGACCAAAACAGAGCTAAAAGCATACAGAAAGCATAATGTAAACATAAGATTACGGACCAGTCTATAAAAAACCCCATCTAGGTTCACTTATAAAGCTGTTGGAAAGGCACCAAATATACAAAATAAAAGCCTTTCACATGTTTCTAATGTGTTCCTTGCTTGTTCCTTGGTAACTACTCTAAATTGTATGAACCTGATTCTTAAGTGTTAGTGGTATATTACACATGTACTGTGTCCTGTGTTTTAAAAGGTTTGTCTCTACTTTAGGCTGTGTTCAGAATTTAAACTAAACCACTCCTGAGCCATTTTACTTATCTCTGAATATAGTTATCACCAAATGCTGTAAAGACCCTCCTGCTCGTGAGCTGCTGCAGGGGAGTTTGAATGTCCCATTAAAGCATTTCGCAGATTGCATATACTCCATGTAAAAATAGTTTAAATTTGCCCTGATTAGCCATGCAGAGGTGACATTAACAAGACCATATTTCTCATTTCTAACATAATTCATGTTGCTGCTTCAGGACAACTGACGCGACAGTCACCGTTTGGCCCTGGCGTGCAGCACAGAGGACGCAAAAAAAGCAGAACGCTGGCAACAGGGCACACTCTGCAGGAAGAGAGGGACGCAAAGTGAAATGCTGATTGAAAAGAGGAGAAAATCAATCAAGCGAGCCTGTCTGATTGACAGCTTGCCAAGGTGTTTTCTGTGGAGGTGTCAAGAACAGCACAATTGCTCTCCCCCGTCCTCCCTCTCTCTTTCTGTTTCCCTCTCTCTCTCCCTGTCTCATCCATCACTTGCCTCTTCACCCATCATCACACTGTCGTTTCCTCCTAAATGTCTCACCAAACTCCCCCAATATCTCTCTCACTTTTCACTCCATTGTTCCTCCTCTTCAACTATCCCTCGCACACCCTCCCATTTTCTCTCCCGGTCGCTCCCTCATTTTCTTTGCAGAGATGCATTCATTGCCAAACATTTAAGGCTGCAGACTGACACTCCCTTAATCTTGTTGTTCTGTAACCTTCAGAGGGGAAGAAAGAGCTTCTCTACTTGTGTTACCTTTAAACAACGACACCAATCCTTCCTCTATGCCCACACTTTCTCATTACTCAACTCCAGTGAAGTCGCTGGTTTGTGTTATTTGTTTTCATTACAGTCTCAGATACATTACAGTGGCAGGACGGACAAAAACACAGTGGAAAGAAAAGAAGATCGTCAGCCGCTGTGGCTGCATGTGGAGTCCCACACAGCACCAGGAGGGCACGGAGTCCACGCAGCACAGCTGAAATACGCAGAAATTGGGCACATTAATAGCAACACTTCTACACAATAATTCTGTCTCTAATGGTGTCACTGAAACAATGCGAGCTGCTTGTTTTCATACCATTTTGGCTCATGCGTTCCCTAAAGGGCAACATGTTCAGTTTCAATCATTTTTAACATTTCACATCTAACTTTCTGAGTGATTATCTGAACTCTCCATCTTTGTAAAGGTGGCTGGGAAAAAGAGCTAGTGCACTGTTTCAGAATTTCATATCGTAGAGCCATATTTGCTTTTTGATAATACCGTGACTATTGTAAAATCAGCGTTGTGCTTTTTAAACTGTGAAATTTCTGTTTGCTGGATTCTCTTTCAGGTGTTATGAGATAAATATGTTATTTTATTTTTTATGTGTATTTTATTTGCATTGTATGTTGAAAGATTCCTCACTATTGATGGACCAGACTTTACAATGTCGCTATTTTGATTTGTAGTACCAGGGAGTACTAGCAACATTGACAATAGATTCCATACAATAAGACACAATACGTGCTGTCCACCTACACTGTGTCTGGTTGCTATAGTTACAGTTTTACACAATGTTTGCTGAATATTTCCCTAGTCTCCTCAATATGTTCATACACAGCTTACTTGCAATAGCAAACACGTTTTGTGTGAAAGGTGAAGCTGCTTTGGTTAAACTGCCTGGCACACTTCCATATAGTTCACTGTGAACATGTGCTTAGTTGTGTTGTGCATGCATTTAGACAGGCTGCTGTTGTTTCAAACTGAACAAGGCTATTATGTACAACCTGATCTCATAAAATTACATGAAATGCAAGTGCTTGCGGCTCTAAAACTTCCTGGTAAGACGTTATAAGCGACAACAAAAGTAACTAAAAATTACCAAATTACTGAAGCTGCAAACATAAACCTCCAGTATCAACATTTTTTGTGCTTTGTAAACTTAAACCCTCATCCTATCTCAAAATTCCTTCCTGTATTTCACTATAGAATTGTTGCACTTCCTGGATAAATCATTGCCACTGAACATAATCCAGGCAGCCATTATGCTTTGTATGGTCCGTGATATTGTACTGCTGCAATTCACAGATCTTTGACCTAGAATTATGTGCTATTGTACACTATAGTGAATGAAATAAATGAGGGTGCAGAATGTATGTTTCCCTGTTGTCAAGCATCCGTTTCTTCAGTCAACATATTTCTTTTATTTTCTACTGCACACTCTAACGAATTTTCATGCTATTTTACAATAGTTTGGATTTAATTGTGAATCATTTACAACCTGTCAGAGCTCCACAAAATTATATTAATAATTATTATGCCACCCATAATATTGTGCATCTACATCTATTTAAAGTTATTTTAAACCATTTTGTCTGTCTGTAACTGTAACATTGTATGTAATAAAACTAATGCAACCTACAGTGATGGAAAAGATGCATTTTTCCCCCCTTTAGTTTTGTAAGTTTCTCTCAGTCCTTGAAAATGTGTTGAAGGTAAGTTGAAGCAGCTGCTTTGTGTCAGTTACCTCCATAAGAGACTCCACTGTGAGCAGGGATGGGAATCTGGGAACCAAGCCCTGTTGAAATGACTTGTCAGTCAGTCTGCACTTCTGTATTAAAAAGTGCAGAGAAGACATATTGACTCAACCATCCCTGAGTGCCCTTGCTGGCTGGCTTCTAGACAGAGGGAGCCTTGATGCTAATTATAATGGGAAGACAAAGTCTCCCCAGCGGGCAAGTAAAGAGAAATATAGTAGGATCACCAAAATGATGAATCATGTCTTTTAGTTCCGCAGCTATAAGGAGTTTATTATTTTATCACTCACTGCTCTCAGCATGCAGTCATTTGGTACTAAAATGATAGATTGTGTTTGTTAAGAATACCAACTCCAGCACTTGGTATTGTTTTCTTTAGGGAAGAGGACAAAGTGTGTTTGGTTGGATGGTGACAGTGGACCTTGTGGTGCACTGGAGCAGACCCACTTGGACATATTTGTAATGCAAACACATGTTGAATTACAGTGACGGGTGGATAGACAATGAGCTCAGGGCACAGATGTGCAGAAGGTCCCACCGGACCATCAACACTTTGGGTCCCCTGACTTGTGTCCGGTCGGCCCGTTCAGTCATCTGTTCATGAGTGACGATATAGAAATGCATTGTCACCATGTAAAGAAGTATTTTTTTTTATCATAGAGAAAACTAAACTTGAATTGTCAGTGATGAAATACATACAGGAAAAGAAAAAGCAGTGATCCCTCCAGGAACTTTATATATGTTTCATTCACTTTTCTTTAATTAAATAGTTTAAAATCATCTGATTATTATAATTCAATAACTTCAAAATCATATTTACTTATGGATTTATTTAATATATGCCCTCATTAAAAGGACAGACTCTTATTAGCCAAGAACTGGTTAATTTGAATGACAAAATCTTGATGACATTTTTTTTCATTGCTGTCCTTGCAAAGATTAACATAACAAGATACAACATGAAAAGACTCAAGACTCATCATTTGCCAGTTACTGGTCACCTGACCTCCTGGGTGAGGGGCGGAGTCTATAAATTGTTTGTTCACCCTTCACATCATGCTTTGCACTCCTTGCTGACACACCTGTCCATCCACATCCGAGGAGAAACTTTGTGTGCGTCTTCATGTTAACGTGAGTGATCAATTTATTTGGTAGCTTAGCTACATGTGCTCTGCTGCTAACCCTTTGTTCTTTGACATGTGCAATGAGCCATGTGAGATTGTTTGTTTACTTTAAACATTCGACTGTTTAGATAGGATGTTTAAAATTGTACTGACATCCTTATTTATCGTTTAATGTTTATTGTTTTATCTCTCACTTGTCAAATTGTTAATTGCTTTCTCCTTTGTTTATATCTTTTGATGCAGCACACAACTACCTAAATAAATCTAAAGGAAAGAAACAAATGCCAGTGAACTGTGGCAAATAGAACCGAAACCTCAAAGAACAACTCAAAGTAATTCTCTTTGCCTACTTCCAAACTCTACTCAATACAATTGATGTCCTCTGACCGAGACTCTGCCTGCTAAATTCACCATACAGTTCCTTCACA
This sequence comes from Serranus cabrilla, assembly GCA_903364295.1. NCBI lineage: Eukaryota > Metazoa > Chordata > Actinopteri > Perciformes > Serranidae > Serranus > Serranus cabrilla. The sequence continues at coordinate 534,959 of CAFUXE010000331.1, forward strand.
ACATAATAATAATAATTAGTGAGCTTTAAAGGCGCTGGTTGGCACATTTGTTTGAATAAACAGGGCTAGCTGTTCCCTGCTGCTTCCAGTCTTAGCTAAGCTAACCTCCTCCTGGCTATAGCTCTGTACTTAACAGGAGAGTGGCGTTCATCTTCTCATCTAAATTTGCAAGAAAGCAGATAAGAAAAATGTCAAACGTTTCCTTCAATAGCATCAAGCTTTTTAATCATTACAGCACTAATCTGTCTTGATGACTTTATCAAAAACATGAAGTGCAGAGTTTATCCTAGAGGGACCTCACTTCCTCCCAAGTACCTCGCCTGGTTTGATTATCAAAATTGTTGTGATGGAAGCAAATGTCACAGCCATCTAGAGGTAATTCTGGGGATAGTGGCTCTTGTCGCACCGAGGGATGCTTCAGTAAATCAGTTCCACGAATCTGCAGGTATTTCTAACAGACATGACTGGTGATGATTCTATCTGATTTGGTGGAGCAAGAAATGTGAACAAGATACCTGATTTGTAAGCTGCCAAACATCAGTGCAGAATCTGTAGTGTCTCCCGACAGCTGACTCTAATATAAGGTAAATATAATGATTTTTATAATCTATAAAATTGCTAATCTAAACAATGATTTAGAATCAGTCGTTACTTTACCATGTTCTATTAATCAGTTCACTCACAGCTCCTGTTATAAAATGTTATATATAAGTTAGGAAGTTGGAGCATGGATGAAGTATGCAGAGAGAAATGGGGAAAAAACTTGAAGAAGGTTGTCGGATCAGATAAAAAAGTAACTGGAATGAAAGAAGAGCAAAAAAAAAGAATAATCAATGAAAAAGCAAGGGAATAGAAGAGGAAGAGACTTGTGATGTGAAAGTAGGGAGAAGGAAATCAATACGCCTGGTCTTCTGATTAGAGATGCCCAACTTGAATGTGATAGTATAGTTCTCTTGTGGATTGTAGTGTTTTAGTGATAGTCTGCAACAGATGAGTTGAATTGTCAGATCCTCTTTCGTCTGATCATCTTCAGAGTCCAATCTGCTTCCATTTAGAGTGACGTGTCCTGGCCAAATCCTGGCTGGGCCCAGTAAAGTAAGTACTTCCTCAGTGAGAGTGGCAGTCATTCAGCTCAGTGCAATGCAGAAGAAAAAAAAAGATATGATGGTTGAGACAAAAGATTGGAAGAAAAGCGTTGAGGGGAAAGGAGCCAGGGGCAGAGATGAGAGCACAGGCAAAGGAGAAGAAGGGTGCAGTAAGAAGAAAGGAAGAAAGATGTAATAGAAATGAAAGGGCACTCCTGCTGTTGATAATTGGAGTAGTGATGTGCCAACACAGTCTGAGAGGTTTTCCACCTGAGGGTAGTATACCACAAGGGCCCAGACACTGAAACCACATTACAGCCCTCCTGTGTGCACTAGCTAGTTTCCTCCTCTGGCTGGAGCTCGACAAGGAGGAGAGAGCAGAACAGAATACTTGAAAGAAAAATGGACTTTTCTGCTCTTTTCTGTCCATTTTCCGCAAGACATCCACCTGTAGTCCAGTGTCGAGCAGTACTGAAGGTTTTTCTGGCCAAAGACTATTAAGTTTGAGACATCATCAGTGTGACCAATTCCCCAAAGTGCTTGACAAATGCTGAATTTTAGATCCTGTATGTTTTCCATGTTTCATTTGTCTTTTTTAGGCTTAATGATCATTATTTTTCTTCCTCTTCTCCAAATGAATGATGGGGTTTCACAATGCAGATGCCTCTTTTTTATTTCTAACCTTCTTAATTTATTGATTTTGGCTTCATTGAATATTTCTCCTGTACCTTCAGAAGGTCAAAACCAAATTAAGTAATTGCTGCCTTTTTCTAAAGGGATAAGTCCGATTTATTTTAAAGTGGGGTTGTCTGAGGTACCTGTCCAAAGTCAGTGTATGAACTACAGTAGATGGCAGTCAGTGTGCAGTTTGGAGAAGCAGACAGGAGTAGAGGCAAAGAAATCAAAAGCATTTTGAAGCTGCCTGACAAAGGACAACCAATTTCAGTTAAAATGTTTGCTGTATTCAGTTAGTTGATTTGTGTCAGAATGTGACTTTGGTGAATCTGTACCAAGGTCACACAATTACACAAACAATCTAACCGATCGAGGCTGCGGTAGACCAGTTACTCCCATCTTCCACAAGGTAAAATGACTGTTTTTGTCAAAGGAGTCTGGTGGCTTAGAAGTGAACCTACTGTAGATGGATATAACTTGTCTGACGCCAACAGTAGAGCAATGCCATTTTCTAAATATAGCTTACACCTGAACTGATATTGATTTTTTTAGGTGGGTTTTTATGAGTCTAAAGTACATTTTGCTGTTGCCCTTGACCACAGCAGGACATTGCTGTGCTTCCATGCAGGTACTCCTGCCTACTTCTCCACAGTAGATAATATACTGACTATGGATAAGTACCTCATTTAACACCACTTAAAAAAAATCTGAACTCTCCCTTTAACAAGGGATACTTTGCATGAAGACAGTCCAAACCCAATATTGCTCCAACCATTGTTTTGCCTGAACCTTAACCATAGTGATGTAAGATCATCAAACAAGTGTCATTTTCCAATAGTGATTTGTAACGGTTTGGGAATGGACAGCGAGCGTTGTCATCCTGTCTGTGGGGGTGTCAGACTTCACTCACATGCAGAAAAGTTTATCACAGATTGATCTGTTGTGTGTTACACTCAGCAGGTTCTGGTCAGACCTCCCAGTTCTGTTGCCAATGTGTCTCAGCTTTCTTATCATCAATCTGACTCACTTGTCAATTTTGGTCCATAATTTTCCAAACTTATTGGGAGCAATTATGTTCTGTGTGATGACAGCAAATGTTCAAAACACCACATGTGAGTGGGTAAGCAGTGACATCTGTATAATTAACTTATTGTTGTACATTTGTGGGAGGCACAGCAAGAGTCAGCATCACATCGTCACTCCACAACATTCTATAGGCTTCACACATTATTAATGGTATGTACTATTCAGACACACTTTGACAGCTATAATTGCAGAAAAATGTGATGTTGCATAATCAAATGATCTGGCATGTGCAGACTTCTCTGCGATCAATCATGATCTGAATCATGCAGGCACAAGCTGCAGAACGACAGTTCTAATGTTTTTAACTCTTTATCATTTTGCCCCCATTTATTGAATATTGGGGGCTGTCGGCAGTGGGTTTTTAGGGGGAGATGGCAGGTCAACAATAAATGCCACACAGAAGTGGTTTACATACGCACACATACAACTGAAAGCTGTGGATCTGGAGATTAATTTAGAATGCAGCTCAGCACTGTGTTTTTCACGTCATTAATCTCTTGTCAAAATGACTAAATTAATAAAATAATTAAACCTATTTAGGTGTATAAGGTCCAGAAAATTAATTTATTGCTTTCTGAAGTCCATTCCCACGCTCAACTAAGTGGTTGCAGCAAAATGTTGCTGAATTGGGCTTTCTTTTTGTTGTTGTTTTTGTGGATGAAATGGTCAAAAACCCCTCCAGAATATTACATCAATGCACCAAGACCTTGACGAACACCATAATACATGTTGTGATTTGGTTTCAAAAACTTTTTGGAGTTTTCTGTGTTTTTGGTGATTGGTTTGAGAGTATTTCTGTTCTCTAAACTGCAGAGAAACCCCCTTATTGTCAGTATATACATCCTCTTATTGCTCTAGGTCTCTAGCTTGTGGTTGTAAAGTTTCATGAGGCTGTGATTATCCTAGAGGTCACAGCAGGTCATATTATACAGTCAGGTCAAGTTTCAAGAAATGCTCTCACTGCAGTGAAGTTGCTACTAAAGGGACTAACATCATCACACTTGAATAATAAAATCGAATCCACAAGAGTCACAGCCTTTTAGTCTTTGGCTCGTTATTTAACCACCTTCAGGACATGATATCATGACATGGTTGGTCCCAATGGATTCCTCAGATTTCTGTGGGACAACATAACTCCAATGACAATATAGTGCTGCACAGTGCATGTGAAGTCATATATGGATGGTCTGTTTACTTTCTTCATTTTCATGGTTTTGGTTTGTGTAGACTGGCTTTAATATCATTAGAGGGCGACGGCGAGGGCCACTGATCATTTGGTGGCATGCAGAGAGAGAGAAGTAGTGTGGCTCCAGTTAGTATCACCTGAGCAGGTGAGCAGGTTTTTCCTTTGTCCTTCTCTGTGAGGGAGACAAGCATGAGAGAAGCACAGTCAATGCTCAGGTGACTACAGAGACGCCATTGGTATGTATTTTGGATTAATTTAGTTAATAATGTAACATTCCTGTAGAGATTTATTAATGTCTTACTGCAGATATTTTTCTTGAGTTTGTGAGGTATAAATGTATCCATAAGGTAGTTTGAGTTGTGGGTTAAATTGGAAAACTGCATTAGGGGAATTGTTTTTTCTAAGTTCCATTTAATGATGCATTTAAAATGGCAGATTTCAGTTGAAAAGATTTTTTTTTTTTTTGGAAAGATTTGACTATATTTAAAATGATTGGTAGGAATAATTTGTTGAAGATTTAAATCAGATTATTTGTTTAAAAATTGGATTAAAAGGAATTTCATAGATGTTGAAATGCATAAATTAAATAAATTAAGAAAATTCATAAACCTGTTAAAAAAGAGTGTACATAGTAATTTAAACATTGTAGTAAAATAAATATATTTAAAAAGAAGTTAAATTGGCAGATTTGACATTTCATGAAATTGCTAAAATAAATAGAAAGTGATCAAATCAGTTAGATCCAGTTTAAATATGATTAGTCTTTAATCTGCAGAATTAATGTTAATTGCTTAGTTTGACTTTTGATGGGAGAGATTTAAGTTGACTGCGTTGATTTATTACTTGATTTAATTCTCATTATGATGTTTCTCTTTTCTTCAAGGTTATCAACCTACACTACACTGTTCTATACTACTACTGTACCAATAACCATCCTGGTTCAAGAAATGGAAAAGAACTGTACAAGTTGTTCAGCGTCCTCTGTGGTACTCTGTGCTGACTCCAGTTAAGGCAGGCATTGACTCGACAGTGCACACTGAGCTTAAAGGGTCTACATAAAAAGATTTAGACATAATTTAAACACTTAAATAAAATATGTTTGACAGGTTCATTTTCAGGCTTGATCACCTGCAGATCAATCAGGAATGTCTGGGATTTATACATCTGGTACTGATCCATAAAAAGCACTAACTGCAGACTTTCAGTGAAGCTTTAAGACCACAGTGTAGCTATAAGATACACTGTGGCAGCCACAGCGTACAGTATATTTCCTTTAGTATGAGAGTAGTTCAGCACTGTTCTATGTAACAATGACCCAAAGATTACAGTGTTGTTGTGTCTGTACATGTTAGTCTCATGCTCACTTGTGCTCCTGTGCTGTTGTTGACAGTGTTTCATTGAGAACATCTTGACTTCTGTTTCTATTCTGGCGTGTATTTACTTCAGAGTTGTTTACTACAGTCGGTCCTCAGAGTGAATTACAACGTTTTTTGCCTCTCATCCAATGTTCAAGAATTTCGAAGGACCCAAGGCTACATGTCCTATTTTCTCTTGGAATTACCTTTTTTTCCCAAACAGCTGTTTTCATCGGTTTGGTCCCAATTGATACATCTTTGCTGTGTAAACCTGTGGCTGAAAGCTTTGGGACCAGTCGTAATCCCTCGAGGGTCTCAGTGAAACTCTTATGGCTAATAGTCTCACATAGTTCTACAATATTTGACTTGTTTTTAAGGGTAGATGGGTTTTCTGAACTTGTTCAGCAGTAAAAAATCATTCCCTATACAAGCAGGTGGGCAATGTTTAAGGCTGGGCACACTTTTCTCGCTGGCTTTTATGTTTCTCATACTTCTTGTGACGACCTTGGGTCTGAAACAAAACATTAACTCTGGTCTCGTCTCCCATATTACAATCTTAGGTCTCGACTAAGTGCCGAGTCCATTTTTTTTTGTGGCCTAGTTTTTCCTGCTCATCCCCATATCTTTTCCCTTGAAGGTAACAGAATGTAAATCAAACACAACAGTAGAGGATGCCAAACGCATTATATAGTTCCCCAGGGAGAACACAAAACTTTCAAATATCTGTTTGATTTTTTTTTTGAGAATCAAACAGTAACATTACTGCTTTATGGGCAGACATGCAATAGCAGAAGGCTCAGAAAGGAGCAGCCTTTTTTTGCTGTAATTACTAAAATGACTGCCTGTGGTGGAAAGTAGCGAAAAGTTGGATTTAACTAATATGAGAAGATGTCTGCATGGCTATACATGACCTCTTTTTGTGTGTCTGACTTTGCATTTGATAGAATACTATTAGACACCATGTTGTAAAGGTTTTCTTGAATCTCTCAGTCTTACTTTGCATTTTGTGTTTGACCAGCTCTTTACGACCCATAACTTGTTTGAAGTTACTTGCTTAATCATATTACTACATAACCATGTAATGCACTATATTATGTGCATATTTATATCACATAAAAAAAACACATCACACATTTTATTTTGGTGCTGTAATGACACATTCTTATCCCAGCTCGACGTGTCAGGGATGGTGTGTCACTTTCCACTAGTTACATTCATAGAGGCTTTTCAAAATAAACTTCTGTATTCACAGCAATAAAACCACTTGACTCAGGTTACTAGGTTGGTACTTCCCCGGACATATTTTTAAATCTCTTCTTGTGGTTATCAAGCAGTTCATAAGAAAAAGAGTCATAATTTACCTTGTTTGCAGTTTTTGTACAATTTGATGTCTCTTTTATCATGGTGGTCTTTGGGGAATATGCTTGTTGTGCTGCAGGACTTTTTGTTGTTGTTGTGACTAGTGGAAAATGTGTTTGTGGCGGCATCATATCCAGTTTTATGATAAAAATTAAGGAGACAGGTGCTAAAAAGTGTTTCAGACAGAGGGTGAATACAGGTTTACATTACAGGTCTAATGTGTTTTTTTATTGTTTAATATAAAGCATGTAAACACGCGCACTTATCTTAAATTACAATGCGATTAAACCTTTATACACACACACATACACACTTGCACACTGCTTCACACAATTTTGAATAATGTTAAAATGTCTGCATAAATGCTCTACTCCAAATTACCCCTAACACCCAGCTCTGACAGCTGTGGCAGCGATCAGTGTCTTGATAAATGTCAGGCCAAATAATAAAGACCATTGGCTGCTGCTGTTAGTCTGCTTGCTAAAAAATAGTTGATACTTTTCCCTCAGAGAATTTCAGGATCACAGAATATGGCTGCATAGCTGATTTTATGTAAGTGTGTGACCTTGCTGTTGGGAGACCTCTGTTAGACTCGTACATATGCCTCCCACACAAACCCAGACAACATAATATTAGTTAGATATGAGAAGTACACCTGCAGAAGAGCAAACCTCAATCTATTTTCCCTGATAGGTGGCGAGAGGACACAGTAAGGTTTCAACAGCCGGCAGATTGATGAAACTGCTGATGATTTCATCTTTTTCATTCTATTCCAAAAAGACTTTTCTCCCCCTTTTGTGCCACTCATTCAAACCTTGTGCTTTACAGAGTAATTCACTCACGGTCATTTCTTTGCCTCTGTAATACCTCATCAATAGTCCTGTTTGGCACAAAATGAAGTCAGAATTGAAAAAGAATTACTGGGCGACTCTTTTAGGTTCTTTGAAATGAGTATTTGAAGGATAAGCAGCCTACCACCTGCCTCTTTACTCCGTGTTATTGCAGAAAGTGAGACAGAGTGGTGAAACGGTAACAAGTCTGAGACTGTCCACAAGGGCTGATCCATCCCAGAATCACTGACATTAAGATCACATTGGGGGACATAATGTAATTTACCTGCCTCATCAGCTAATGCAGCACAAATCCATTTTCGCCCAAACAGGAAGGGCCACATACATTACCTTGATGACCATGCAGAGTCAAGGGGGAGCGACTAATGAGACTAAATGTAATTACTGTCCACCTCCGATTTGAAAACAAAATAAACCCCCCTGCACTCCCATTTGGGGCTCTGAATACTGGGACGAAAATAAACCTTCTTCGCCTCACCACTCAGTGCCACAATGGGCTTTCCTGTCACTATTTAGATCGACGTTCTGGCTCTTCATTGTGATTCCTATTAGCTGATGGCTCAGCCGCCAAAGTCTTCCTGACATCCATGAAGTGATAAAGAAAAGAGAATTACAGGAGGTGTTGAGTTATTGACATTCTCACAGTGTCCCATAGAAACTTTCCAGTCAGTTTGCTGAACTGCTTAGTCAGAAGAGATCTGAACCAAATAAGATAAATGCCAACCCCCTCAGCCTGTTTCATTGGAAAACAATGTATTTTGCTTTCAGAAGTTTCTGAAGTGCACCAAAAACAGAAAAACACCTGTGTTGTCTCCATCTCTTCCTCTCACACACTCCCTCCGCCTGTCTGCGCTTTACATTCTCCTCATACAAGGTGACTTCCACACTTCCCTCGGATTATAATGTGCTATGGAGGTTAAAGTAGTGAGGTGTGAGACAGGTGCGCTCTACTTTCTCTCTCCCCTTTTCCCTGCCTGTCTCTCTCTCTCTCTCTCTCTCTCATTATAAACCTTTGGCAAAATATTAAATGTCCTTAGGTAAACCTGTTGTCAGGCGTGCACTTTTTAGCCACGCAGCATTATGCCTAATGCAGTGTGTGCAAAGGGAGATGAAAAATTTAAAGATATGAAAGTTGTTAAGTAAGGAGTTTAAGATCCTGAAGGAATTGACATGCGAATCCTTCTCTCAGTCTCAGACACACAAGACAAGAGTCTAATTTCCAGGGAGACAAGTTCACCCTCTAGCTTTTCACTGAGAATGTTTATCCCGGTTTATTTATTTATTTTTATTTTTATTTATTTATGTTATCCCCCCATTTAACGTATTGAGGAGGAGAAAGTGGAGTCGATGATCGTGTGGGGGCATGAATAATTAACAGGAAATAAACAAATAAAAAAACAACAAAAAATAGTAAATAATCTTATCGTATCCAACAGCTGCGTTGATACCCACACACCCCCACACCCTTGCCTGGTAAAGAAAAACCCCTGTCCATGCAGTTAAGCTGCTTATAAATATTTGTAATTAAAATCGGAGAGGGAAAGCAAGGAGAGTGGCATCTTTATCACTGGAGACACTGCTGCTGCAGGTGTCTTTGATGCCCAGAAAAGGCGTTTTCATCTGACAGTGCAGGAGAGTAGACACCAATCAGCTTGTCCCGCTCAGCAGCTCCCTCTCCGTCCTCACCTCCACCTCCACCTCCCAGTGCACCCTCAAATGTTCAAGAGTTCATTACCCCTTTGTTTTGCTATTTCATCTATTTCTACCAGACCTTTGAAATCTCGTCAGCCCACACCTTTAAATTATTCATCCATACTTTAAAAAAAGGCACTCCTCTATTTTAGGACACGACAAAACTTAGATTTTGCAGATGTGTGCATAATACTGTGTCCAGCTTTATGTAATGGCACTCGTTTTTTAAGTCAAATGCATGGTTGAATTTTAAAATCTACACTAGTTGATGTTTTTTTTATATTAACAATGTATTGAATTACTATGTGTCAAAAGAGGGTTCTAGCAGTCACACCTACAGAGAATTATCCTGACCTATCCATTATTGGTTTTCTGTGCAAGCACCTGATTATGACCCATGAAACGTTTGTTGTTAGGTAGCAGCTTCTAGTAGCCATAGTAATTATGACAGGAGCTAAGGAGGAAGTATGGTGAAATGGCATAAAGAGCGACAAAATCCACATATGGAAGATGACAGATGGGTGAAACAAACTTTTCGCCGTAACGTTAACTGGACTGGTCATGTGATGATTTCGGTTGCCAAACGTCAAGCCCATTTTTAGTCACCTTATGTTTTGAGTAAATAAGATACTGTGCAGTTACATACTATGTCAGCTGAATAATACAAAATGTGACATAAAAGGATAAAATCTATTTTGTTGTTTAGGTATGAGGACGTGTTGTAATTATCACCCTATCAGCTGAATGGAGCATTTTAGTGTCTTTCAGCTTGTTGTTTTGGCTCTACAAACTTGCTAAAGTAAGTGACTTGCTGCTGAAATTACTGAAGCAAAGAACATTTATTTTTCCCTTAGATGTCAATGGAGATCAAACTAGAGATAAAGTGAAGTAAATATTCAGTTTATGTTTTTTTGGATGGCCAGAAACACGACTCCAAATGAATGCTAATGTTGTATATGTGTGCTGGATGTGTAAACTGGCAGCTGTTGACATATCACATACTAATTCTCAAAGTGATATGAGTGTTGCCAAGAAATAACATTTAGAAAACACATTTTAATAATAAAATATTGCTACTTAAGCCATAATAAAGTGTATTTAATGAACCAAGAAGATGGACCATTCAACAAAAAGTGCTGCTCTACTACAAATGCTCCAGCAGCTTTGGATTAATTCAATGTGTATTTCTTCTGGAATAAAATGCAACATTGTACACAACAGTACAAACTGCACACTGCAGACAAAATCCTAAATCCTTACCCTTGGCAAAGAGTCTTTCATTCCTGATAATGGTTGTTGTGTTGCTCCACATAACACAGGGGCTGTTGAAGAACACAGTAACACAAGGGAGGTGGAGCTGGAGGTTGTGGTAGAGCTGAAGGTACGTGATCAAAAATCATACTTTATTCTCGCTTACAGAAAAGTTTTTCTCCTTGTGTGTGACCTTGTATTCTATTGACACTGTTTAAACCACTAGTATGGCAGCACTGTACATGGTCAAATCCAGTGTTGTGCAACATTGATCATTTCTAAAATACAGAAGAATATTTTTATGTATTGGTTGGATATAAACACCCTTTAAAGCTGAGATAAAATCACAAAATGACTCAGTAAGGAGGAATAAAAGCAGCATTGTTCTCCAAACATCGATTTTAAATTCAGTGATATTGATTCATAATTTCAAGACTCTAAAATGACAACCAAAGGGACAGCTGGGAAATCAGTGAAGTGATAGTGTTAGAGGTTTGTTTGTGTGAAGTTTTGCAACCACAACAGAGAAAGATGGAGAGTGCGAAGGAGGGAGTGAGAGAGGAGGCATAAATATCACCGCCCCAGAGGCTAGTCCGTGGCTCTGCTCCAGCGTTTCACCTGCTACAACCATTTTTTGAAATCAGCCAGTCATGCCAGAGCCAGGCCAACCATTCTCATGTTTCCACATAAGAGCAGAGTCGAACTCCTGTTTATGTCTTTTGCTTGGCTGGATATTTTCTCCTTGATGATGCAGAATAAGTCTTTTTTCAGGGTTAGAAAGCATGCTCGGGCGAGGAGTGTGCAGCAACAGACGTAGCACAGAATTTCCTTTTCAGATGAATATCTTGCAAATACAACAAGAAATGTTGTGCATTTGAAACACTGGTGATAAGTGATCAAGAAAGCACAGCGTGGACGAGATGACTGGATACATGTATTATTGCCGGCGCAATACATTATGCCTGTAGGCACACTTCCACATTTGAAACACTGCCGTCAACAGGAAAGCCTTGCTGCTTGTCAGCCATGATTAATGTGAAGTCCCTCAAAAACAGGGGAAATACATCAGAGAAACTTTGGAGAGAAAAGGTTACCGAAAACACAATTGCAGTGAATGAGGACATTGCTGAATTTCATACAGTTTTCCCATCTGTCCCCAATCATCCCAGATGCTTTGTCTCACAAGAATTATGAGACCTTTCTCTCATGAGGAAATTGCTTTTACAGCAACCTCATCCTGCTCTTCAGACTCCTTAGCAGCCATCCAGAGTGTGTGTGTGTCTGTGAGTTATAGGAGTGCTGACACAACCGAATACAGTGCCACTCCTCCTGGACCTAACACAAGGTGATAGCACGTCCTGTCACACATTCCCTCTCTTCTAATTTGTTTGTGTCATCCCGCGCACCTGTTCATGTCATTTCATGTTGGAGATTGAAGTGTAAGAGGTAGCTGGTTTGCTTTTTCCATCTTATCTGATAGGGTTGTTATTAACACTGGCGCTGCCTGCATTGTTTGGATGTGACATTGTGTGATTGATATTGTGTCAAAGCAATGGGAAAGTTTCCCAGTGCCAAATGAATGGGTGAGCCCCCCCCCC